>RJWT010022927.1:0-16928 GCA_004365215.1 Cuniculus paca | reverse complement strand
AGTATCCAGAATTCTACTACTTTCTTGTCTGTCTGAACCCTTGGCTGCTCATGAGAGTTCTCACTTCTGAAAGTCAAGTACATTTGTAAATATATAATCATTAGATGGCACATGTGTACAAAATAGGGTCTGGTTAATAAATAATTTATCAATGAAAGTTAGTCCTAAGAATTTGTATAAAAAAAAAAAGGAGGGGGGTGGTGGGAAGAAAGTAAAAAAGAGGAAAAATTTATTCTATCCACCATATTTTATTTACCAGAGTCACACAGAGGGTACTTTTGAAAGATTTTCTCACTCAGTGCATTGTAAGAAATCTGAAGAACCAGGCCTACTCTACTTGCTCTCATTTGCTACATGGAGGAAATGTCAGGCAAAGCAAGAGCAGCAGAGGAAAATGGGAAACTGGGCAAGAAAACTATTCAGTGGGAAGAAAAATGCTAACCTATCCTGCAGTGTCTCTGTGGAAGAAGGAGGTAGGATCACTCTATCATGTCCGACGACAAAGCTTCAGGGAAGGAAGCTGACCTTCAATGGTTGGGGCTGAACACAGTGAGCCCTGTAGTGCTTTCCAGTGGAGGAGTCTCTACTGAGTGGGAATGCAGCATCTCATTAGTAGGGGGTGCTGATAATGATCTGATGAGCCCTTTCATCCGTTACTGATGGATGCCTTCCAGAAGACCCCCATACGGAGCTCCTCAGCCAATTGTGTGAACCCCTTCCCCTGGTCTTCATCATTAACCCCAACACTCCTACTGCCAGGAACTCATGCTTTATTAATGGCTACCATGTTCCCACACTTCTGGTTTTTCTTGAAGGTTTGGGAGGGTCAGGGAGTGAGCAGCAAAGAAAGACATTTCTTGAGTTTGGTTATCTTTTAAAATTTCCAGCAGAAATGCCTGATTGCTTACAGCTAGTAATGGTGAGCAAATGGCTGTGAAAACCAGGGACCCCCCCTCCCCTAGTTCAAACCTCCCTCCCAGCACCTACTAATTGATTAACCAAGGGCTCTTGAAGAGAATGATTTGAAGAGGGTAATTTATAGAGATGGTATCTTTTGTCATCATTTGTCTTTGAAAACACAGGAGAAAACTGCTTTAAAGAGGATGTAGCCCGCCAACATGAGCAATGGCGGACGGAACATCATCAGTTACAGCAGACTGCTCAATTTTGTACCTTTTCAGCCAGTCAAATATCCAATAACCACAAAGGAGAAAAAAACCCTCATCTTCACTCCCTGTGTTTTAAAGTTTTCCAGCACTGGCTTATGAAAATATTTGGGGTTGTTCACTGCTCTGCTCTCTGTAGCATAAACATTTATTTAAATGGGGCTGTCTCTAGTAATGAAGAATGAAGGAAAAACAATGGTCTGATTTTGACAAATTAACTTGTGATTTGGAGAGTCAGTGAAGCAGGGAAGAGACATTCCTAACTATACTAATTAAATGAGCTTGCAACATTTATTTTAATGCAATGGAACCAGCCATATGAAGATGAACATTTTAATTTATTTTGCAGTGACATTATGAAAAATTTCACTGCTGCAGATTATCTACAAAAACAAATCTCATCAGCATCTAGGTTTGTGCAGGAAATTTCCATCTTTCACATGAGGCTGACCTTCCCCGTGGAAGCAAGTGCGAATGAGCTAAGTTACTTGAAAAGTTTTTCTGAAGGTTGTCTTTCCACTGAGGCTGGGCTTTATGTTCAAATGACTTTTGTGCCGAACACATCCATTTTTCATGGTACAGCGTAGATGAAAAATTCTGAATCCATTCTATGGGGAATGCAAATATAGCTCATTAGTTCTAAAACATTTTTCATGAAAGACTGCAGAGTATTTGTCGGCAGATGAAGCTCCACAGTTTCAGCCAAGAATGAATACCACATGTCCCGCTAATTGTTTTTTAAAGTTGTTCTTTTCCTCTCTGGCACCCAGCAAGCTATTGAAAATAGGAAACGATATGAAAAATGGAGAGCGAGCTTAGCTTTGACATTATTCTGCTCTTGGTGTCTGGTGTATATGAGTGTACGTTTTTTCTTCCTGTCTCTACGTGCAGCCATATTCTAGAAAGAAAAGGTAGCTTTGTAGATGACTGAAGCCTTTTGCTTATTCTGGAGAAAGGCAGAGTGCTGTTGACACTGGAGAGGCAAGTGTGGCCTGAGGTCAGGGTTCCCAGAGCCTTCTCCTCAGCCTACAGCCACCAAGGCGGGGCAGCGCTGCACCAGGCAGACAAAATGGCCGCCTTCCAGAAAGGGAGGGGTGGGCTACTAGCTCCTGACCACTGCCACCACCATAGTAAGAATGTCACACAGGCCTGAGCTGTCTTCCCTGCTACATTCCCTTTGAAGCTCTGCCAAGAAACTGCAGAGGAGAGCAGGCCACACTCCTCATCAGGACAAGAAAGGAGCTAGGGGGGAGCAGCTGCCTCAGCTAGTGCAGCCCAGTGATGACCACATGGAGACTTGTGGCTACAAATCGCTTCTGTTCTGAGGCCCTCTTATCTCTCAACTCCAAAACAAGGTGCCAGAGATGGTCTGATTAGACTACATTGCTCTAAAAATCTTTGGTTCCCATTTAGGGTCTCTGTATGATCCCCAGATGCTTTTTATTCGAGCCACCACATATTACTGTAATGAAAAGAAGCCACAGTCTCTTGGTATTCTGGCCAGTTCTTTTCAGGTGTGGCCTCAATGCCTACTGAGAGTTTCATATAGGGTCTGCATTCACTCAAGGAAGCAGAACTGTCCAGACCCCAGGCCTCAGCCTGCTGGGGTCTTGAAGCCTCACCCCTCTGGGTTGCCTGTCAGCCCAGGTCATTCATGGAATAGGTGGCTGTTGCCCCAGTAAACATGTTTGGACTGCGGGGTAGGTGGGATAGTTGACTTGGATACAAAAGCTCTGTTTTCTGCCCCTTGACTGGAATAATTCAAGCTCAGAAATGCTTATCCTTCCCACAAGCTTTGTGCAAGTATGGGCAGCTCAGCGGTGCCCTGGAGATCAGCCCAGTCTGCATTCAGTCTGAGAAGCAAGAACACCAGTCCTCTTCCTCCAGTTGTCATGCAGCAGATGTCCCCTGCAGAAGACAGTTTGCTGAAATGGATACAGTTGTGTGGGACTGACAAGTTTCCTTAGGCATGCCCATGGCATTATTTAGAAAAGTAATTGCTATTGCTGTTGTTTCCTCAATAGAGGATATTGCTTCCAATTTAGTTCCCACCCATCATTTGAGGAATGTCTGTTTTGCATAAAAAAGCCAGAAAGAGAGAGAGAGACAGAGAGAGAGATTCTCATGGCAGCGAATTACAAGCCAATCTCATACAAAAAAATATTACTACTTCTCCATTTTCTTCCTCTCCACCACCTTCCTGCAAAAGGCAAATAAACCAGTTAAGGATTAGGAAAATTTCAAGTCACAGGGCAAGAAGGACCTACTTGGGGCTATGCTGGGGCTCAGCTGATTACCCCATGGAGGTGTCCTATGGTATTCTATAAGATGACAGAATTGGGTTTGTTGCAATGAGGGTGATAAGTTTGGATGTGAGTCCCTAACAAATCTCAAAAGATGATCTGCAGAGACCCTGTTCCACCCTTCCCTCCTCCCACAGGTGCTTTATTAGCACTTCAGATCCCTGCCCAAGCCCCAAACAGCCAGGCACACAACAGGCTTGTGAAATAAGATACAGAACAATCTTTTTGAAGAAAAAAGAGCATGCTGAGGTGAAAGTGGACCTTGGCAGTGGGGAGCTCTGCAGAGCTCCAAATACAGGATATATGGACCACCTTCTCCTCCCCAAAGCCAGCCTATTGGCTACTAACTCCCAATCCTGAAGCAGCACAGTACGGTGGCTGTGGAGGGAATATGGTGCCTCTGAAACCTGGCTCTAATGTCTGCAAGCCCTAGTTCCTTGGCTAGTTATTCCCTGTGTCTCAGTATTCTTGTCAGTAAAATGGTGATGGCAGAAATAAGGCCTTCTTCATGGGGTTGTGGTGAGGACTAAATAAAGTAAGTTATTGAAAGCACATAGAGCAATCTCCCCATGGCGTATAGCTATAGTAATGGCTCTGCTCCAGCTCTCCAATGGCCCACTGGAGACAGTAAAAGATGGAATACAACATCTTACACCCTCATACAGCTAAAAGGAATGTTAACAGCCACTAGTTCAATTCTTGTTTCACAGATGTGAAGACTGAGATCCTGAAGTGGAACTGACTTGTTCAAGGTCTCAGAGCTGGCATTCACTGCAGGAGTCCTCAGTCAGGACTTTGAAACATGCTGCAAAACATTCAGAGACTCAAGTTTCAGTCAGGCAGGGCACTAGCAGCACTGCTGAGTTGACAGATATTCAGGGGAGCTCTGTACTTGGCACCCTCAAGACTTTATAACACAGTTGGGAAGATAACACTCACTGACAATGAAGGAAATCGCCCATTGCATTAAATAACATGCAGCTGCATAAACTCATGGGAGGCAGAATAGAGGGCGGAGTGGGTACACATCACCTTTATTGACTCTCAGGATGGTTGGTTCCAGAGGGCACAGCAGCCTGGTTTCAACCTCACCTTTCCCTCAGAAGAGGTCCCTCCCCTCAGTTTCTACTGCAGCAAGACACACATTTAACCTGAATTACAACTTGAATGGGCAGAAAAAAGGGGGCTCCTTTATCTGCCTGTGACTAAGCAGGGCTTTCTCTTGAGCTCCCACTGGCAGAAGGGAAAGTGGACTAACTCCTAATCCTGTGTATATTCAGTTCAGATGACCTGGCCCCTTAATCGGTGTCCAGACTTTCTTTGGTAATCCTGTTCCACACTTCAGAGACCGCCCACCTGCCCTTTCTTTTCCTCTGAGGATGTTCAGATGTGTGGAGAATGGGGAGGACTGAAGAGGTCACGCTGAGCAGGACAGATTGGGGCCCCTGGGTGTGAGGCCCTCAGCCTCCTCTGCTCCTCAGGATGATGGTTGAATACTCCTGGGTGCTGCTTGTTCGGTTGACCATAGAGGATGAATCAGCAGCTGTTGGAACCAGCAGCCTGGGGTTTCCTACTTGAGAAGACTCTTTAGCGCCCCCTGGTGCCACCTTGGTCTCCCTGGCTTGACTCAGGGATCCCCTCTTGATATAGGGCTCCTTCAGTCTTGCTGGTATCCCCACTGCCCGGACACTGCACAGCTTCTGGGTCCTGTCTATGTCACGTAGACTCTAGGATGTAAAAGCCAGAGAGCTTAAGATCAGTCTGTGCAGAATGCCACAGCAAGAGGCCAAGGCCTGGGTGGCTTAAACGGAAATGTGTTTCTCACAGTTTTGAAACCTACAAGCCCTGCTTACAAGGTCCAGCAGAGTCAAAGTCTGGTGACTTGCAATGGCCACCTTCTCACAGAGGCTTCACATGGGCTTTCCCTAGCACTGATTTCCTTGTGTGTGAAAACCTCCCCCGCCCCAATTCTATTGAATTGAGATCCTACCTTTATGATTTCATTTAACTGTGCCTCCTAAAAGCCCTATGTGCAAATACAATCGCAACAATGGTTGGGGTTCCAACATAAGAATTTGTGGGTGACACAATTCAGTCCATAGCAGTCTCTACCTGGTCACACTGTGAGGCCAAATTCCCAGGAGAAATTGGAGAGGGGATACCTTTCCAGAGTTCAAAATAGGGTAAAAGGGAGTGTGTCTTGGCCAAGGTGTTATCTACTTCAGGAAAAATGGTATGTGTGTGGCTTGTAGATGAGGAAAAGAAAGTGAGCTGACATTTCTAACAGCAAAGTGGAACACTTGAGACTTGGGAGAAGCGAGTTTTAATCTTTTAATGATTTTCTGTGTGACCCTAAAGTGACATAATCTCTTCTTGGGTTTTACTCCTTTTTTCTTAATACTGAAGCTGTTGACCTGTTTCTTAAGGTGTTTGAGAGGAACTGGCAAAGGACATAATTGCAAAAGTCTTTTCTACAAATATAAAAAAAGTGCTGTTAGATGATATCAATAAAGATAATGCAGAATACGCCTCCTTTCAAAATTCATGACATCTGAAGAATAAACCAGGAGTTCAAATAACTGAAATGTCATTCCCTATAGCTTGTAGGATTGCTTAGAGGGAAAATGAGTGTTCCCATCTAGGGGGTTAAGGGAAAGCTTGGGGAAATTCACCTAACTGAAGAGAGGTGGGTTCTATGAAATTCAGGACAACACACAAAACATTCTGCATAATCCTCCAGTGGCAGTTTGTCAAAAAGAAGCAAATCCTTCAGGACATTCTCTTTAATATACTTTTAGTAAATGTTTTATTGTATTGGATTATGGGAATTAGGGGAATGAAGGATCCATACCGTATTCTTCAAAAGCAATATTTTTAGAATCACAAATTATATTGAAATTTTTATACTAAGAATATAAAAACAAAGATCAGAAGAACTAAACAGCATTTATATATGTCTCTACAGAGATATATATGTATATTAGCGAATTGAAATATAGCAAATACACACAAAAACACCCACATAAAAGAGATGCAAATTATATTTTTGACACATTTTCAGCACAATCACCTAATACAATTTTCTTTTATAGGCAGAGGTAATAAATAGTGCAAATGTATATTTATGGTGTGTTTGACAAATGCATTTGCTTTGAGTCAGAGGGAAAAGCTCCAGTGATTTTACCTTTGAAATGTTTCTCATCAACCTTGACTAAATTGCTCTTCTTTCTTCTGACTTTCTCACCGTGACCGAATCTGAAGAGGGAAACCTTTTGGTCTCTGAGCTTGGTGCCTGCTGGGAATGAGAATTTGGAGCCTACCTGAAACTCAGGATGCTCTTTGTGCATCCCTCTCTTCCTGAGACTGCATACTCCTTGAGAGTGTGGCCAGTGTCATACTCTGCAGCTCCTTCAGCCTTTAGGACAGTGGCTTGCATTTAGTGCTCACGTCATCCACTGTTCCTCTGCTTGCGAGGGATCAGAGAGTGCGGGAACTCAGACACTTGACCTGTGTCTCCAGATGATGCACCACTTCTGCTTCTCAGGCTTGGAGCAACAATTTACTCTTAACCCAAGATCTGAGAGTTGTTCATAATTGGTGAAGAAAATTACCTTATCTCCTTGAAGTACATCCTTCTCTCTAGCGTGTCATGGGAGGGTTCAGATGTTAACAAGTTAGTTTAGTCAGAGGGTGCATACTTCAGACTAAACAAGAGGAGAAGGGCATGTTCTACAGGTCTAGGTAGGTGAGGATCAAGCCCCAAACCTCAGCTCCTGCAAGAAGGGGTTAGTTGGAGGGTAGACATAAAAAATGAGAGCCTGGAATTTGACCCTTAACTAGAGAGCCTTGGTCCCCCTCAGGCTGTCCATAGGGAATGCTTCAGGTATAGATTATTGCCAGGGAAGTTTATGGGTGAACCCATCCTCAGAGTAGAGATAGGTACATCTCATGGGGACAGAGGGATGGGAAGACCCGAGGATGGGTGATAATATGGACATGAAGAAGTCACCAAGCCCAGGCACTCTCTTCCTCATCAGAACCCAGTGGTCTTTGCCTTGGGGACGATTTCAGGAGAGAATGCTTGGATGTTGACAATGGATTGAATAACAGATGATGAATAACAGAGATTTAGCTGGTGAACAGTTGTTTCTCCTGAGTGCCATGAAGTTAGAATTCTTCTGAAGACAGCAGACTTGCCCAGGAGGCATCAGTGCACTCTGCAAAGAGACTTCAGAGAAATGAGAGACCGTCACTCTTTGTGTGGTCCTTCTCCAGCTTTTCTCTCCTTCCTAAAATCCTGTTGTGACTAGGAAGGGTCAGGAGCTTCCTTCCTTCATATGTGCACACCTCTCTCCAAGCCCGAAAAGGAGGCCAAAGCCACCCCACCATGCTGCTGTGAACAGATATATTTAAATTTCTTTAAGCATGGGTGATATCCTCGGATGAGGAGCTCTAAGTACCAAGAATTATTGTTATTACTACAAAGTTACTGCCTAGCATGCAGTGAATTACCCTGCCCTGCTGTGTAAAAGATGGATAGTGGGATGGGGAAGTGTAGAGGGAGGGAAGGCATGAACACAGCAGGAGGATGCAGAATAAAATCTAAAGATGAACGGGGATCACTTCATGTGTCACATGCATGGGGACCTCCACCAGCCACAATCCTATAGTTGGAGACAAGAAATGTCTTCTTTTCACTAAGCAAGCATAAGATATTATGAAGATACTAAGACTGGAGAAGAAGCCCAGTGTGGGGCTTAAAGCATGGGTTTAAATCCCTAATCCAGCACTTAGCTGTGCCTTAGATGAACTTGGAAGCCCATCTGGACATCCACTTGTGGTACCTGGCACATAGAAGGCGCCAAATAATTATAGCAATTATTATTGCTACAAATACTATGGTTAATATTAGGCCTTGGTGTAATTGTCAGTGCTTTGCAGAAGTACATAGTCCAAAGTACTACTTTCCAACAGACCCAGAATTTCCTGGGAGAGCTCATTAAACAAGTCCAGGAGACATGGAAAGGGGTCAAATGGACACTTACCAGAATTACCAGAGACCCTGTGGGGGAATCTCAATCCAACATAAAAACAGTTGTTGAGAAGTAGCAGTCTTGCCAATGAACTCTGGGTTTCTGCTTGTGAAAGAGGAGACAATATAGCATGCAATTGATCATTGAAGAGAAAGATCGATAGCCCATATCCATCTCCCCAGCAAGAAATCCTGAAACTATTTTGGAAAGCAGTGCTGCATACTGTGCTCCCCATTCGTATCCAAGATAATAGAAGTAGATGTACAGCTGAGTGGCCTTTATGGAAACATCATATCTCTGCTTCCAGCATGCACACAGGTCTGGGACCGCTGTGTGCTTAGTCATGTACGAGCTTTGTAGCACCTACTGGAGCCTACTGTAAGAAATATCAAACAGGATTGTGCTCACTGAGAACTAATGATAGAGGATCTAAGCATCCAAAAAAAGATGCCTAACAGCACCAGGGAAGAAATGTCAGGAGAGGATAGTGTGCGAGACTGGGGCTGAGACTCAAGCCTTCTCCGCTTTGGTGCTCAGGGGGTGTTTGGTCCCATTCTTGTGGGTCCTGGGGCAAACTCAACATGGGAACCTCTGATCTAAAATGCAAATGTGCCCCCCTCTGCTATCAAAGAAAGAAAAAATAAGATTAAGTCTTAATAGCTAGTTACCTGGTCCACAAATAGATTAAAGTTGGTTATTGGATTGTTTCCCATCCAATTGTTTGAACAGATCTGATAATGATTTGGGGACACTCAATTAAAAGCCCCATCAGGAATTTATTCAAAACGACAGACTTTACACCAAGTAAAACCCTAATATTTGTGTGGCAGGAACTGCTGGGCTGTTGGATACGCCAGCTGCCCTCTTTCTCTTGCTTTTCCCTCATTTCCTGTTTTTCTTTCTTCCCTACTGTATTGGTCTATTCTTGAAATAGTAGGAACTCCAGGGATAAATATGCTAAGTAGCCACTCAGAGGGTTATTAACTGAAAGGTTTCCTTTCCATCATTCTACCTGGGGTCTCCTGAATTATTTCTGAAAATCTTCTCTTCCTTAAACTAATAAAATAAAACATAAATACTTTTTTAAAAAGTATAAATACCTCTACTTAACAGAATGGACTGTGGGACACGAAGCAATTTAAATACATTTTATTGATTCTTTTCCATCTCAGAACAGCAAGGCCACTCAGAGGGCAGACAGCCACATGGGGCAGCTAACAAACGATCAGATGGAGCTCACGTACATCCATTTTGGAAGGAGAGGAGACTTTTTTTTTTTTTACAAAAAGAAGCCACTATTGTCTTTTATAAAACACAGAGTTGTGCTGCTGCTGTCACTTGTTTCAGAAGGAACTGAACATTACAATTGCTGGGATAATTTCACAAAGGACTCGACAGGGTAGAGCTCAAAGTAGGACACAAATGCAAAGGAAACAAATGCAAACAAGTACACAGCTTGTTTACTGGCTGGGACTTTTCCCAATCCACGGTGGACTTGAAGAGAAATAAAAAGTTTAGAGACTAAAGTGAAGTTTGGAGTGTCACACACGCCCACCACGTGGCCACTAAGAGCAACGTGACACACCATTAGGCCAGACTGAGTGCACGGGAAAGTCTTTCATTTTTCCTTACTGCTACTCTACCAGGGGACTCCGTGTATTTGTATGCATTGTCTTTACTTACACAATTCTTGGAGAGTTTTCTATTTTCTTTTTAAAGAAGAAAATCTGCCTTTCCCACATCAATCTATGTGTTTTGAGCCCACTCCTTCCACTCCCTTTCTTGGGCTCCCAAACAGCAACCAGAGGTTGCAAGTTAGTAAGAAGAGAATAAGGGTAGAGAACCAACCCAGCTTGTCTCCCAACCAAGGAAAAGCAAATTCTCATAAGCGGGGGGGGCGGGGGGGGGACGGACACCAAAGAATCCCGAGAGGGAAGCCATTTTGAAACCTGCTCCCTACCATCACTCCAAGCCTTTGGTGAGTTACTTTAGACTCAGAAACAAAAAGAAGCAGCACCCTCTTCTTTGTAGGTGGTAGAATTTCATGGAGATGTCAACTGAGGACAGAGGTATATGTACCTTCAGTCCCAGCAGTAACACAGGTTTTAGGAACACGACGAATGTGGCCCGTGTTGCCTTTTCTATGGAGGAGGACTAAGGCAGCTGCATCAGTGTGTGAGGTCATGGGCTATTCTGAGCACTTTTACTTGAAGCAATGAAAAAATAAATCTGCTGAACTAAAAGTTTTCAGCAGATGACCAGCTTGGTTCTTTAGGGGAAAACAAAAAACAAAAAGCAAAAAACACTAGCGGAGTGAACCACTTTAATGCAAATGAGAGGAGCGAACACTTTTGTTTGTTGGAGATGAATTTTTATGGAAAGTTGTACATTGCAGATTGCGATCAACCTGACACATTCTCTCTCCTGCTTCTTCTCTCACTTGGCTTTGAGGAAATGCTCTTCCAAGCTGGAGAATTCATCTTGTCTGATTAATGATGTGTACATAGAGATTTTAGTCTCCTCTTCCTTTTCTTGGTCCTTTTTATTCCGTTGTTTGCTGTGCTACCACCCTGCGGATAGATGGTTCTGCCATGATAAATGTAAAGTTTGCATAAGCCATGTAACAGCAGGACAGCCTATTATCACTGTACATTTTCCATGGCTGTGCAAACCTCTGTAGGCTATTTTATTGCTAATAGATCCACAGAGAAACAGTAGTGATTTTATGACTCTTTTTAAAATGGAAATTCATGTTTGAGAAATACAACTGGGAGGAAACAGATGTAAACCACTTAAGCATTTGGAGAAAATTGAGATGCACACTCTTATTTACAGACCTACATAGCCTCCATCGCTTTATTTTCAAAATTAAAATAAGCAATCTGTTTACCATGGGAAACGAGGAACTGTAAACTTGTTGTTTTTCCTTTTACATGGCAATGGCCGCCATCATTGGGTTTAATGGCAGAACTGAAGCAGGGTGGCAATTTTTTTCCCCTTAGATTTTATCGTCTATAACACATTCCCTCTGTAATCTGTGTGAGAGGTAGGCAAGTGGGAAAGATTTTAGTACAACTATATGTCTGAATTCACATTATGCTTTAACAGCTAAAATGATTACCAGATGCATTAGAGGGATTTTAACCAGATATTTAATATCACTTGTAAATTTTTAAAAATATCTGAAGAGTCACCCTGTACAAAAATGTTTTTATACGTCCGAACACAAAAGCACAACCCATCGCAAGCCATTTAGTCGTCTTGCGTTCCACCTTTCTCATATCTTAAGGAATTTGAAAACTGTCATGTTTTGGGGAGGATACATAAATTAAAGGATCATGAAACGATACACCAATGAGAGACTGAGCATCTGGCTCATCAGAGAAGTTCCTATGACACATGGAGTCGTGTCTCTCTCTCTCTTTTTTTTACTTTGACATTTATCTTTCTAGGTTTAGAATTCAAACTTTTTTGTTGTGGTAAAATATACACGACATAAAATTCACTAGTCTAACCATTTGGAAGTTTACAATTCAGCAGCAGTATTAAGTGCATTCATGTTGTGCAGCCTTTGCCATCACCCATTTCCAGGACTTTTTCATCTCAGATCGAAAGCTCTGTGTCTGTTAAAGCAACAGTTCCTCATGCCTCACTTTCTCCCAGCCCCTGGTATCCCCTAATCTTCTCTCTCTGTCTCTCTCTCTCTCTCTCTCTCTCTCTGAATTTGCCTACTCTAGGCACCACAAGTGGAGTTAGACCATATTTATTGTCCTTTGGTGTCTGACTTACTTCATTTAGAGTAATATTTTCAAGGTCCATGCATGCAGTGACATGTGTCTGCATTCCATGCTTTTGTGAGGATGGATAAGGTTCCATGGAATGTCTATGCCGCACTCCACTCAGTTATCCTCTCAGCTCGCAATGGTGCTTTGACTTGTAATATTGACAGAGGACCCCAGTGCCATCAGGGAAGGGTGGCCTGCTCACTCCTGAGCACTGCAAAGCAGGTTGCAAGTGGTTAAGAAGCATTAAGAAGTGCCCAGAAGGAGGTCTGCCAAATCTGTCAGAGAGGTCCCTGGAAACTATTGATTTCTGGCCTCTATAATCACTGGCTGTGTGAACCTTTTGCTTTAATTGTAAAGCTGTCTTTAAAAACATGAAAAGAAGCTAAACTAGATCCTGTTAGAAACTAAAATTCTTCTCAGAGATAAGACACGGTGGATTTCAGGCCAAAGTCAGAATAAAATGTGTTTCTAATCCCAGTGACTCCTCAAGTCATTCATATCTACTCATGGGGGGAAAACTCCTAGGTTAAGGCCTTTAAGTCGCATCAAGGGAAGCCCAGCCACAGTGAACCAGGCTCGGAGCTCGCCCATCCTTCACGCAATCCCTACCGTGCTGCGATGGCATTAAGCACATTTACAAACCTATTTGCCATGCACTCTATTCCCTTGTAGAAAAGAAATTAAAGAACGGCTCTCTACTTACCTTGTTATCTCATGGCCAGTGTGATGTAAAGGACTTCTATTTACGGCCCCTTGGTGACACGGGCTAATTACTGACCTGATGGAGGAAGCTTCCTGGCTCTACTGCTGTGGCTGCCATCACAATTCCATGTTCTCTGCACTGCTGGACATTGTCATTAATAACTCAAGGTATTTCACAGTGTCTACATAATTAATTTCTGTCACCAGTGTATTATCCAATAATTAAATGACCTTGGGATTTTGCCTAAACATTTCTAACATTTTGCAAGGAAAAGTGGACATTTGTTGAGAAGACAATTTATTAATGAAGAGGTTTTTTTGGCAGTTCATATATATTGTGGTGTTACCGTTGCCAAAACACTTCATATGTATTATTTATGTACTCCATAGCACAGTCCCAAAGACTCTCCAGGACACTCTACTGTACCCATTTTACTGATGAACTCAAGTGATTTACCCACAATTATGGCACTAGTAGAGAGTAGAATAGGCCCCTTTATATGGGGTACTAAAGAACAAGCTTTCAGGGCACAGTGGCACAAGCCTGTAATCCCAGATATTCAGGAGGCTTAGGCTGGAGGACCATGAATTCCAGCCCAATCTGAGCAACTCAGCAAGACTCTGTCATTCTTATATATATGAATATATATACATATGCGTATTTTTAAAGAATTTTTTTAAACAACTTTTTCTCTAGTCTTGAAGCAAGAAGTTAGAAGCTTTATATCCAGAAAGAGGCAGAATGAAGGAAACTTGTATTTCTTGCGCTTCTACAAATGCATACTATCTTTCAATTATTGAGCTTCTAGTATGTTACTTATCTCGTTTAATCTTCACAGTGTTCCCAGACATGAGCCTCAAAGAACATGCTATTGCTCTATGTTCTACAGCTTGTGATAGAGCAAGAGACCAAACAGAATCAGGAAGAATTAACAGTTCATTCTCTTTCTGAATTGCAATACAGCTGTTGCTAAATTTCAAAGCAGGTACCTCAGCTCAGTTCCCACGTTGACGTGAGAAAGGTCTCCTGAACTCTTTTGCCAGTGAAGAGGTAAACTGTACCATTTGGGATTGTGGTGTAGGGGGTGACCAGGACTCTGTTTCTGCGACTCCCCTTACTCTCTATGGTGGGCTTCATCTTCTGCAGATCCAAAGGACTTTCTAAAGCAGAGGAAAAATTGCTGCTATACAGAATTTTCTGAATAAGTTATTATTCCCTTATGAAATCTTATCTGTGGGGCAGATAAACTTCCATGTGGAAGGACTGCCTGCTCCTGTTTGCTAATTTCCTACCTTGAGGTACCCAGAAGGAAAGGGAGGAATCTAGGTAGGCAGACAGAAGGCTAAAGTGTCCTCTAGCCAGAGCTGTGGGCTTCCCAAGCACTGGGTCACTGTGGCAAGACACAGACACAGACACAGACACAGACACACACACACACACACACACACACACACACACACACTGCAAGTTAAGCCTTTGTCAGCAGGGCAGACACTGGGTGTTCTATGGGACTTTGCTCATATTTCTCCTATTTTCATGATTCTCTTGTTTCTTCTGCCTGTTCAGAGATCTGAATTCCTGACCAGTAGTCTAGAGGAAAGATCACAGAACTGTGGTCAGAAGGTTAGCTCACTCACTTACAAGTGTTGTGTTTTACCACACATTTAATATTTTTCTTATTTTAATCATACAGAGCTAATATTTTCATTCCGGTTTGTACATAAGTTCTGTTGATCTTACTTGTCCAGCTGCTGTTGTTGGTAGATATGTTCCTTAGTCTTACAGATGGATTTGGCTCATAGCTTTCCTTTTAATTATTTTCCCTTCAATTTCCTTTTCCCAAGATTCTGCCACATGTTATGTACACTACTACACCCATAAAAGGTGCCAAATTCTGAAATAGCTATGTCTCCTCATATTCTTCAAGAAGCACGAACATTCACAAGTTTGGCATTTCCATTTGTAAACTTCAATCACTGTATCCTTTTTTTCACTTAGAAGAAGATTTTCAATTAGTATTTACTCAATAAATGAGCGCAGTCACATCTTCTATCTTCCTACACATCCATATTGGGTGTTTAATTGCCTGTCTCTCCCTGTGGACCAACAGAAAAGGCCTTACACAAACTTCTTTCACAGAATAAAGGTCTCATTTTTCAGTGTGGCTCTGCTATTAAAATGTCTTCCACTTGTTTTGTCTTTTCTCTCCTAAGCTTTATTTTGTACCCTTTGTAGACTTAATTTGCATTGGTTTGTATTCATATTTTTGTGATTGTGTGTGCTGGGAGGTCTCTAAGTCTCCAACCTAAGAGCCTCCCCCGGCCCAGCTCCTGAAGGTAGGCTGCTGGCTGCTTGGATTTTGTCCCAGACCTTCTGGGTTCCTGGTCACAGCTCAATGGGTCCAGGATCCTCCTGCCCCCAGGGCAGCCATGAGCTGATTAATACTTTATGATGAGGTCTAGTCTGAAAAAGAACGACTGACCAGTGAGATTTTTTTCATGGAAGTTTAAACTAAAAATCAAGAGAGACAAGTAGTGACCAATTGTGATGGCAGAAACTTCGGGGCAGAAGCTGAAAGCAGTTTTGGAATCTCGTGTGAGCTGAAATTACCAAAGTGGAGATTATGAATGGCAGAGAGGAAAAACCAAGATGGAAACAAAGGAGGAATCAAGCAACATCAAGGAGAAAAGGAAGGAAGGGGAAGAGGCCCCAGCACTCATGTCAGACACTCCCAGTGGATCAATTTTATGAGAGTAAATTTATGGCAAGACATGAGGCTGACTGTCCTCAACCTTCTTCCCTGTCTGTTAGTCTCAGCTCCTGAAGTTCCTGATCCCTGTGTCCCTTTCCTGTCCTTGAATACCAGCCCACTGCTGTTTCTTCAGAGGCAAGCCTCAGTGCCCTCAGGCGAAGTGTCCTTGGCATCCCAGCCACCATGACTTCCCCCATGTCTTCCTCAAAACTTGGCCTTTTACCTTTAACTTCACTCTCTCTTCCACTCACATGGGCATGAACAGAGGAGAAGGTGAGGTTGTGCCTCTTGGCAAGCCTATGGGTGCTCCAGGCCCGGGTCCCTGCGTTGTCCTGGTAAGGGTCCCCCAGGGAGCCTGCATATTTTGCTTTGCCTTCACACTCAGGGTCCGCATGGCCTCTGCCAATCCCACTTCTGCAATGCCTGGCACGTTTTTCCTAGTAGGCACTGCACCAAGACGCCCCCTCTTTATGCACTTTTGAATTGTCTGTGCAGCACCCGAGGAGCCATCAACTTTGGCTGTCTTTCTGCTCTCCCCACACTCTCATTTACTCTGCTCCCCCACAACCCCCATGCCCCTGTCCTGTCTCCAAGATGGCCGCCGCTCTCGCTGACACTGAGAGTCACACTGACCTAAACGTCAGCCTGTGGTATCTGAGTGAATCCCTGAACAACACTGTGAGATGGGTTCAGTTGTTAGCTTTGTCTCACAGGTAAAGATTACAAGACAGACAGATTTCTCCAACATCACTCAGCTTGTCAATGGGGGCAGAGGCTGGTCAAGGAGTGGCCTTTCTCTACCACTTCCTTCTTGAAGAGAATGAAAGTATTCGACCTTGGTCCACTAAGTGGAATCGCAATGAAATTCTTCCAACTTTCTCTTTTTTTCTTTTTTTCATTTTATACGGCCTCTAGAATACAACCAATTTATTGAACTGTTGCTGACGCTCAGAACCAAATGGTTTTATTCTGATGAGCGGCTGACTAGAGGATGGGCTGACTGGGCCCAAGTTCCTGTCAGAAATAATGAGAGCCTCACCTCTCCCTTTCCTCTTATTTTCCTCTACCTTTTGCAGAGGATCCAGGGGTTGTTTTCTGATCTTTTCTCTAGTGGCTTGTCTGGAAGATCCAGTTCAGAAGCAGCCAGTTCCAACTTCTCACCATCCCCAGCTGCTTATGCATCTCT
>RJWT010022926.1:6241-17058 GCA_004365215.1 Cuniculus paca | reverse complement strand
ATTTTGCTGATGTAGTTACACCTAATAGGTTTTAGTGTTTATTATGGCATATTCCTTAGAAGAACTGGGTTACACAATCTTTTTTTTTTTTAATTTACCCAAAGCAATCATGAAAGCTTTTTTTTTTATTAGCAGTAGTACATGTTTGCAGGACATATATTTTACAGTCATCTTGTAGAATGGCTACATGTAAATAATATAGCTTGTTTCTTTTTATAAATCTACTTCCCCTTCCCTCCCCTCTCCCTCCCTCTTCCTCTAATTCCCCTATGGGCCACCAAGGGGACTTTATCAAAGACTAATGTATACCAGTGAGAGACAAAAATCTTGAAACAGAAGTCTCTAAGCTACAACTATGCTATCAAGCTTCATCAAAGTGTACAGAAAGGAAACGTCTCATGATTTCCTGGCAATGTACTGCAAACAAACACCTTACTAAGCCTCTGCCCAAACAAGACTCTTTTTTCCTGTACGGCACTTGTCTTCTGATGTTGGTATCTCTGTATTGTTTTCTTTTATAATCTGAGTGTGAGCTCAGATGACTCCCAGAATGATTGCCAAGACAGTCTCTTTGCATATGTCTCTAGAAGCTTTCAGGGCAAATTCATCACCAGGGCTGGAAGGAAACACTTAACAATGACCACCTTTCCAAAGGTCATGGTAGCGTGTCAGAGCCCAGCATTTGAAAAAAAAGCACTTAAACTTCAATAGGGCCTTTCAAAATTTTGACTTATGAGGGCCCTGTGGCCCTGTGCACCCCTCTCTCTCTGTCTCTTTCTCCCCTCTCTTATACACACACACACACACACACACACACACTTCCATTTACAAGGGTGTTTAAATACACTTTCAGGTAACAGTAATACAGCAAGGCATATTTCTGACTACCACATATAATCTGGATAATTTAAAATCCAATGTTGTTCAGATTTTTTTTTATTTCCCACATGTTAAGGATAAATGGGAATTATTAAAATCATACCTTGGAGAGAATGAAGAACAAGCTTTAGTTACACTTACCGTAGTACACAAAAAACCTGCCACTTCATCAAATATCTCCCAATTAGTAATTTATAAAGTCTCTTGAATGCCCTAGAAATGGATTTACTACTTATTTTATAATATAAATAATGGGTTGTTTGTTAGTATATTTTGCAATTATAAATGTTACAGAGGCATCAATTACAGCTATGACAAGGAGTATAAATTCTTTTTCAAGGAAAAATACGCCTAATATGTTAGGAATTAAGTAATTTTCAGGCCATTCTTATAGATGTGAACTTGTAATTTAATTATTTAATTGTAGTATTTATGAGAGAATATTTTGGGGAAAAGAGTATAATGATTCATGCTAGACTTCAATCTTCAATCTGTTTCACAATTCAAAGAGTAAATAAATCAGGGCAATGGCAAACTTGACTTCCTGTAGTTAAAACTGAATCAGTCCACTGGGGGTAAAGTACTTTAATCCTGCTTCGTAAAGGTATGTTTTAAGAGGTACTTACTTCAAATTAAGGAAACCCATCTCAAAGGGCAGAGGATCTAGATCAGTGGCCTAAGCGCCTGCCTGGAAAGCGCAAGGTTGTGAGTTCAATCCCTGGTGCCGCAAAAAAAAAAAACAACCCAGGAAGGAAACCCATCTCAGGAAAATGAGCTATCTATTCAATAACTCGAAGATCACAGGAAAAGCATCAAAGGCTGGCATTTGTTTCTGTGCAAAGTGAAAAGCTCATGTGCAGATTGTTTACTTGAGCACTGATAATCAGGCTCTTCTCCAGAGTTAAAACAAGTTATTAGTTTGTCCATTCATTTAGCAAACATTTACTGAGTGCCTATTCCTTGCCAGGCAGTATGTTAAGTGTCAGAAATACAAAGAATAAATAGTGCTGTGAGAGCCCAAGGGAAGTAGGGGTGAGTGTAGAGATGAAGGCCAGAGAACTGATAGAACAAAGTTTCATTCAGTATCTGACCCTTGAGCCAAATAATCAGGAATTCCAATGCTGACCTACCTACCTATCTATGCTTCATGGCACCTCTGGGCATATACGTATATGTGGTGGTGTACTCTTGGAATTCTAACCCTCTGGAAGACTGAGGTAGGAAGATTACAAGTTATAGTCCCAGCCTGGGAAAGTTAGACCACGTCTCCAAAAAATAGGAGTAGGGCAGCTGGGAGTGTAGTTCAGTGCCAAGGTGCTGTGTTGAATCCCCAGTATCTCTCTCTCTCTTTCTCTCTCTCTCTCTCTCACACACACACACACACAAATCCATCTTGTTTAAGGTTAAAAGAAGTAAATGGGCCTTGCTGGAGAAAAAATATAAACAACTGAAGGAAAATAGGTTATTTTATTTTTCTAATTACCAGAGATAGAAGGACAGTGAATGGCCAGTTATCTTGGTACAACTTCAATACAAGGGAACATTCAGTTCTGAGAGTCTATTTTATTTCATTCTCTGAATCTTTTCTTTTCTTTCTTTTATTTTTCCTGCCTACCAGAATTATCTCCATCTTTATTGGTTAAACTCCCCATTCTTTAAAACCTGGAGCAAATATTGCTTCCAACTTGAAACATCTAATCTCTCCAGATGGAATTTGTATTTCTCATCCTGTACATCCAGTGCAGTCTTCTTAACAACTCTAGTAAACCACTCCACAGAGCTTACCTTATACTTGCTCCGTTAGTGTGTAGGAACTTTGTCTTACATAGTTTGTTATTCTCTACTTTATCCTGCAAAGGATCTTGCACATACAACCTTCAGAATAGCCCCATTGAATTAAATCCCTTTTCTTCCCCACCACCTCCTTTTGAGCAATAGCAAATGCATTCTTGGCCTTAAATTCCACAAGGCTGTTTCTGAAGTTAACTATAGAGAGAAAAATCTACATTCCCAATGATTGAACAACGGTCCCTCACTCAGCTAGATCAATAGCATCAGCTCTCACTTCGGGTGACACACAAGCCACACCACTCTGTGTTAGGCCTGGGCATCGCTACCAGTGTCTTCACATAATATTTCAAACTCTCCAAGAGAACAGAGATGCATTACAATTGATGAAAACACTCTTGATATTGAACTTATTTATAGTTTTTGGAGAAGAGAGAGGCAGTTTGATGAGTGTGCTGTTAAAACTCTAGGAACTTGGCAGCAGTCAGTGTACAGGAATTCCCCCTGCTCCACATCTTAACACTGCTGTGATTTGTAGACATCACTATTTAATGAAGCACACAGCTGCGCAAGAAGAGCAGAAGGCGGAGTTTGGCAATTAGGAGTCAGCAGGAAATCTGGCAGTCCCTGTCATCTGGAATTTCCCTAACCTTCAAACCACCCCTCCTTCCTTGGCCCTCCTCTAGCTCAACCTTCAGGCACTCTCTGAGATGACCATTTTCTTAACACAAATAACCAAGCAGAGAAGTGTAGTATTAGCCCTGCCTTTTACCTCATCTTTAGCAAGTATATTTTTGTAGGTCCAGGAACTAGAATTAAACAAACCAGCCAGATAAAATAAGAAATGATCCAAATCTGCAGCTAAACGTGTAATGAAAATACTGGAACAATCTAAATAAAAGTCTCTCTGGTTAATATTATAAATTTTTTTTTCATTAAATTAGCCCTGCCCTGTCCTATTTAAACTGCAAATCAAAGTTTCCAGAGAGTAGTATGAAAGCTGAGAGAACTTCTGGTGTTCTGTAAAGCTGAAGTTTGTAATTGAATTCTAATCTCATAAACTATATTTACAAAGGGCATCTGATACGATTTCTCTTTTTCATTAGTTGCTCAATTCCTTTCTCCAACACATACGAAACAACATACACAAAACAAAACATAGAGCATGACTTAATTGTATAGTCTAAGTCTAGTGAAATATAGACTGCTTTTGAAAACATGATAGTTTTAAATAAGTATTTGATAACAGGGGTGTCACACAAGTCTTTTTCTTCTATTGCTGTGTAAATGATATGATCACAGTGTCTTACTTTCAAATAATGTAAAGTATTTATTAAAATATATACTAGGTGTGACCAAAAAATAGTGTTTAATGTTTTAAAAAATATTACAGTAAAAGCCACGTTGCTGTAAATCCCCACCAAAATCTTTCCCCTCACTTTAAGTACACTTATCTCAGCATTCATAACTCTTTCTATTTGTGTTGTTTATTTGTTTGTTTCTAAGACAGGGACTTGCTTTGCAGTTCAGACTGGTCTTGAACCCATAACCAAGCCCATGCTGGCCTCAAAACTCATGATCTCAGCTTCATGTGTGTGGGGGTTACAGGCATGAGCCACCATGCCCCGCTACCGATGCCACTTTCTGAAACACTTCTGGAAGTCTTCTTTTGTGATTGTCTTCAGTTGAGCTGTTAGTGAGCCTTGATATTCTGTATTTATTCAAAACACTTATCTTTCCTGGTCACCTTGACTTTGGGGTAGTGCAAGAAGTCACATAATGCAAGTTACAGTGAATAAGGTGAATGAGGACCCAGTATCACATTCTTATATGCCTACCTTTCCATTAGTTGATACTTGGCAATGGCATTCACCATATTTTTGAACATATCTCATAAAGACATTCATGAAAAGGACTTTTAGAACTGCTTTAAAACATGGTTACTACCATCGATGGTATATTCAAAGTGAAGGGGAGTATTTTGCAGAGGATTTATGATATGTACCTTTTTACTATAACAATTTTTAAAAAAAAAATTTAAATAGTGACCATATTTTTTCAGTCATTCTTTGTAGTCATTTATTTCCAGAATTTTCCTATAAAGCATAAGCAAAGTTAGAAAGTGTCCATATTATAGGTAGAGGAAATAGTAAAAGGAGTGTACTGTGTGACCAGGCCTACGAAGGAGAACTGAGTTCTTGAGGTCTACCATCCTCTGATACAGCTTTCCCCATATTACATTAGCACATACATTTTTTGCCTTATCCTCTTTGGAGTTATGAATCAAAGGATAGCACTAACAATCCATGGGTATATTTATCAAAGACAACATAAATTTTAAAAGTAACTGTAATTCAGTTTGACATTTTTGGCTTTGTCGTAGAGAAAGAAAATAAATAAATAAAGGAATTATGAATGGGTTAGCCCGAGATACAGTCTTGCTGCTTGTTAAACCTCTGTGAAGCAAACCTTAATAAATTTATAAATTCAACTCTCAAGAAAGCCTATTTACATTAGCAGCAGGAAAACATTGCAATCATTTGTTATAAAAGCAATATTTCAATCATATCAGAAAAAGAAAAGCAATAGTTTAATACTGTATCTTTCTTGTCAATAAAGCCAAGCAATAAATGCTGACATAATATGTGAGAAAATCTCTATTTTAGCTGACATAAATGAAACAATAACATAGTGTATTAGTAGTATTATGGTATGATAATGGAGTAAGATGGAGAAGAAATATGAAAGAAAGAAATTAAATCTACAAAACTACATGAGGAAAAGCAAGACATATTATATTAACTTGTATTCCTAGTAGGGGGGACATGATCGCTTTTTGTAGGGACTGTGGAAAAATAAAGTAGCTAAAATTTCTAAAGCACAATGTAAAGTTTCTTAACTTTACTCTTCTATCAATATCTCTAAACCATAGAACAATTTGTGGGTATAAATAAATCAATGATGAGTAATCATTTTTTTTAAGAACTGTGCAAAGTAAAATTGTTTCTTTGCATATTATGTTATTTTATAGACGTGTAGGCAGTGTTCTTTATAGAGTATAAGAAAATAGCAGAAATAAAAGAATCAGAGAGTGAACCCCACGTGTCTCAGCACCAAGTGGATTCTGGAGTTTAAACGTCTGGTTAATCTGCTGTTGGAACATTTACAGGGACGCCTCCCTATAACCTGTTCATTGGTGAGCAACAAAAACATTTTGTGGGCCAACTGATGTGTAGCACTACTGGACACGTTGGTAAGCCATTTCTCAGGAAGGATATGCTATTTGGGGTTTTGCTAAGAAATTAGATTTACCAGGCCTGAGAAGAAATTTACCAACCAAACTGAATGGTCTTTCATACTTTCAGAGTTTAGAGTTTTGAAATAAAATGTACAAGTAACAGACCAAACATCAGACTTTAACCAGTGAACAAAAAAGGAAATAGAAAGATCGGATTTGGTTTATTTTATACTTTATTCAAAAAAGAACAGGTTGGTTTTCTTAAGTGTATATATCTCTCATGACAACTATGATTGGCAAAGAAAATATTTTCTGCAAGCAGTTCCAAATTTGAGTAGTACACAGAGCTAGTTATTTTAATTCAATGTTAGTAAACATTATAAATTCTAGATATCCTAAAGACTGCTATAAGATTATTTTTCAATCTATTGAACCAGCTCACAAAAGCAATTTAACAGTTTTACAGAATAAGGAGGAAAGAGGAAGATGACAATAAATGATCTTGAAATTCAATAACATGCAGTGGAAGAAGTGAAATTTATCAGACACATTTATATGTGGTATAGATAAGTATTGTTTAATGAAATTGTGGGGCTTAATATGCAGATATAGATATCTGCGCATCCTTATGTGTATAAACAGTATACAAATGAGACATAAACAGAATCTTTAATTTGTGGCCAAAACTATTGGAAAGCCAATCAAAAGTATAGTTAAGATCCATTTTTAATTGACAGTAAATTTCCATCAACGAATTTAGTTTTAAGGCTGTAAGCCCAAGTTCTAAATTTGACTTACTGATTTATAGTTTCTTATACTAGCAGTTATAATTCTTACAGTATGAGTCTTAATATTTATAATATTATTGGGTTTTTAAACTAATATTTCCTAGGACAGTGATACAAATTTTTTTTTGACAGTGATATAAGTTTCAAACTAGTTTTAATGTGCTTAATAAGGCTTACTATAGTTTGAAAATAAATGGCTACAAAGCTCCTGGGCTACAGGCTTGGTCTGCAGCCGGTGGTGCCGTTGGGCCGGTGCTGGCAGCGTTAAAATTAGGGGCCTCATGGGAAGGACTAGGAAGCTGAGGGTTCTGCCTTGGGAAGATATATTAGGACTCTGGGTTTTTCCTCAGGCTCTCTTCATTTGCTTCTTGGCAATTAAGAGGTGAGCAGTTTTCTTTCCCCCATGGCCTTTAGTCAAGAAGTGCTGTTTTGCCAGAGGCCTAAAACCAACTGGGGCAAGCAGCCCTATACTGAAACCTTAGAACCCTGACTCCAAATAAATCTTTCTGCTCAAATTGTTTATCGCAAATATTTTGTCACAACAGAGGAAAGCTGACCCAAACAAGGTTTTACTTACCCTCAGCTACAGCAGAGCTGTCATTGAGGATGGCCAAGGGTAAATTTTTTAAAACAATGAAAATATATGGGATATACAGAGATGGTAGCTTAAGATTTTTGTTTGTAATAGAAACATTTATGTAACTCAGGTAAAGTAGTGGTTTTCATGCATCCTGGCAAATCAATATAATACACGATTACATGCAATCACTTAAGTAGTCATGGTGGCAAATTCAGAAAAATGTATACGTGATACATTTAAGTAAGATCAATTTTGCTGTGATATGATTATACATATACACATATTATACAAGCATCTAGCTGGAAATTGGAGGAGGAGAAAATAGAATGTTTAACTTGCAAGAATCATAAAGCAGCAGTCTAAAAATTTTTCTGTTTTCAGATAATGTTATAAAACTGTACTATTAAACATGATCATATGGTTTTCAAATGCAGTCAATGTTGACAATAATTATCAGCAAAGCTAAAAAGTATGATCAGCATATATACTGCAAAAATATTATGAAAGTGAGTTAGCAAGAGAACACTTTAAAAAATCATAATGAAAAATCAAGTGAGAGCTATTATATAATATGGGGATCTTTTTCACCTAGAAGAAATTATACAAGATGTTGGAGATCATTCCTTCAGGTATTGGGGTAACTATTTGGATTCTTTATTGAAGCAGCTTAAGTCTGCAGAACTACTTGACTGTGAGTCAATGTTACAAGATCACTCTGTGATCCTCCCTTACCTATCAAACCTGGTAATACTGGTATACCTTGAAGGTTTCACCTTTCACTTAGCTGAGATATAAGATTTAGCAAATTTTGGAACTGATTTATTGTTGCTGAATGCAAAAGTACTCGAGCATGAGACATGTGGCTGAATGCCACAAGATGCTGAGAGCTCACAAGCAGAAGATAGAAAGTCTCCAGGTAAAAACAAACAAACATAATTAAGGACTAAGGTCACAGTAGCAAGCTGCTTTCTCTCATATATATTCTAGACTAGCCAAAATGATGCTTGCCATAATTGCCATCCTCTGTACTGTTTATATGGGGTATTGTGTGACATTACAGTGTGATATGGAGACTTTCCCCATAGTTAACATGCATGGCTCAGAATAAGTTAGGAGAAATACACGCCTTGGTGGAAATCCATGCCTGGATGGACAGTGCACAATTCGTAAATTCCTCCTTAGTTCTGCAAGTCAGGTCCATCTTAGCCTACCTTTTTGATATTCCAAAGCCCTGGATTTCACAGCTACTGTTGGAGGACTGTTGACATTGTTAATTCATAATAATTCATTTTCTCCCTAACCCGAGCAGCTGAGCATCATGGTTAACCTCTCTCAGGTCTAACTCAGTGGTCTTTTCTATTTTGTGACAAACCAAAATCTCTTACACACACTTGGATAATCCAGTGCATCTTGAACAGTATTTTTATTCCAAGCATGTCGAAAGCAACAAATTCATTTTCAATTTTCTAAATATAAAATTATATCTATGATAAGCATGTTTTTAAAACCTCCACATGCTTTCCCTACTAGATGCTCTGGTTTGGCGTGGGAAGGGGAGGTAAGCCTCCTCTGGGGTAGATAGCTGCCTCTGAGCTGAGTTACCACTCTAGGTATCATAATGACACATGTTAGGTACCATCAACCACAGACCAGAAGAAGGAAAAATAACAACCTAGTGAAATTTGAAAAAAGAAAAAAAGAAACAACAGAAAGCAGACATTTCTATGTTATTGAACATAGCATACATATATATTTTTTTTCAATCATTTAACTGAACTGTTCCAGGCACTTACATGTGAATTTTCAAATCCCACTGGGAAGGTGAAGAGGAGTGTGTCTGAGAATTAATACATTTTTTTAACATTTGGATGTGTACTAGAATCATCTAGCAAGCTATAAAAAATATCAGTGCACAGAATGTACAACTGATTTCATTACATCAGAATATTTAAGGGTTGGGGCAGAATATCAATATTTTTTACAAGCTACCTGCATCATTCTCACGTGTAATTAAGAGTGAAACTCCCTGTGAACACATTGTAGAATTTTAGAGGGCAAAGGAGCCTCAGAGGTAATCTTGCTCTGTACTTTTCCATCTGTCTTTCTTTACCAGCCCTCATCAAGAATAGCAGTGGAGCTGTCATTAATTTCAGTTGTCTGTGTCTCTTAGTAAGATCTCCTTTGAAGCAAAATCTCAGAAACAAGGGGGAATGATGACAATAAACATTCACCAAAAAACCCTGTCCTTTCCACATTAAGAAAACTGCGACCCAGAGACGGGCATTGCCTTGCTTAAAGATTCAGTGCTAGTATAAAAACGAGCTCCTTCAAGTTGCTTTTTCCCCCTTTATTTACTATATCTTACTCTTAGAGGTGTCTTGATTTCTCCACTATAGGAGAAATAAACAGAAATTTACCAATCCAGCTACCTAGTAAGTACGATACTACTTGTGTTGTCCTGATTTTGGTATTACAAATTAGAATTTCACAGTGTGAGATAATTTTAAAGAATAATTCTATATTTGGAAAAATATTGATTATTGGAAGGCATATATTTTGCACTAGAACTAATGTCCTTAACCTGTAGAGGCAGGTGATTAATATTCCTTTTTTTCTACAACGTTTGAACCCCTTTTCTCCCTTTTCTTTTTCTTTTATATGGTTTTGTCGTTGCTGGTGGAGGTCTAAATTCTTCCAGGAGAAAAAAAATCTGCCTTTGTGACAATATTTTCTGAACAAACTAATAACCTGGTACTTTTCTTTCAAGCTCAAACTTACCATTTAGTATTGTATATGTTAAACACTGTGAAGTATCTCAATTTCATATTATGCCAAAGAAATAGGCTGTATTAATATCCCCATTTAACATATGAGGAAGTCGGAGCCCAGAGGGGTTAGGAGATTTACCTGAGGACACTGAGTGAGAAGACCTGAACCTTAGCTCATGAAATGTGAAGGTCCAAGCCCTTGAACTTACAGTGTGCAGCCTCCCAGGAGACTAGAGCTTTGAAACCTCTAAATGGTTGATCAACAAATACAGTTTTTAATGATAAAATTATGTTTCGAAAAACATACATATATGAACAATACTTGAAGTCCTACATCTGGGCAAACAGAACCATAGCATTTTACAAATATTTTGAATGCTGGAATTCTGTGACATTTGTACTTTTCCATGCAAGGAGAAAAGAAGAAAAGAAATGATAAGCCACCCCTAGGAATCTTTCTAGCTGGGTGTCTGGATTTATCAGATTTTACAAAACTTTCAAGGGTGAGGAATTTTAGCTTTTTTTTCAACTCATTTTACCCTTTCAAAACATTCTTTTTTTTTAGCATTTTCTAGTGAGCCATACTTTTCTAAATTCTAAGGAAACCAAGGAAAGAAAATTTGGGGAGCATTTCAAAGAGTCAAAGTTATGTTTAGTATAAAGTGATATGACTGGATGTCGTGGCACACATCTGTAACCCCTGTACTCTGGAGGCCGAGACAGGAAGATTGCCACAAGTTCGAGGCCAGCCTGTGCTACACAGTGAGACCTTGTTT
>RJWT010022925.1:0-17000 GCA_004365215.1 Cuniculus paca | reverse complement strand
TTTTGCAGGGGCTTTGCGGTTTCTTGTGCTTGCCAGCTGTTCTCACATAAATGCTTAGTAGGTGTCTTTACACACTGCCTCGAGGCCTTCTGACCCACATAGCATGACTTGAATTGTGGATTTGCTAATCTGAGGTTACCTTTTAGTTTTCAAGGTTCTTAGCAAGTTAACAAATGGGCTGCTAATAAGACAGTGTCTCCCTCTACTCCCAGACTGCTCTTGTGAGTGGCAGGTGACTCCCAAAGAGTCCCACACTGTGGAATCAGAAAAGCTCCAGAGCATAAAGCAAACGACATTGGAGAAGCTGAGGCAAGGCGGCGTCAGGATTGCAGGAGAGCTGGGATTCTGGCCACATGTCCATGAGATTTCCCGCCCCACTCTGCTCCCCTGCACAGTGGCTCCCACCCCATTCACCCAAACATATGACTTAGTGAATGCGATAATGTTCAATTCGCAACAGGCGGCTTCCTAGGCAAACTCCCCTGAGCCTGTAGTTCAGTGTTATTTTTCAGCTCAGCAGTAACAGTAAGCCAAGAACCAGTTTTCAAATGAGGAACGTTGTCTGGATCCTAACTATCCTCTTGGAACTTGTCAAGCACACATATTGAGCATCAGAACCAACCCTGGGCACCTCCAGAACATGTGGATAGTGTGTTCTTTGGCCTACAGACCAAGGCAACTTGCGCAGAAGCAGGGGGGTGACTGCAATGTCCTTGCCCCTAACCCCAATGGAAACTGGTAACTTACTTACCGTGTCGCTGCATCAGGGGGTTTGAGCAGTGTTTCCAAGCACAATGTACACTGTCTCAGAATTCTACAGAGGCTTACTACGTGCTGGGCCTGTGTTTTAGTAGCGAAAACACCAGATACAAGGACATCTTTTACTGTAGAGGATGAGCTTAGGGCTTGGGGTGTCCTGGTTTGCTCCAGATATTTTGACCCCTAGATTATACTGAGGCAGCAGGCTCGTGGGTGGTAGATTCTCTGGTCTCCTATATAAAAGAAATTCCTCCTAGTATCTCTTCTTTCTAAGGTTTTGATTCCTTCTCAGTCTGCCAGTGGTGCTTCTGACATTTCCGTATGATTTACCGTTGACCAAGCTTCCGCGTACCATCCTCGCGTCACTGAAGACTGGTTCTAAATTTCCTTGCAAAAATTTAAATCCCGAATTGTGGAAGCTTTGGTGTTTGTGGATATTTTTCTCCCAGGCAGGCTGATAGTTTAAAATTGTGGTGCAGAATGCTTTCCTCTCAGTTCTTAGAATGTCATTGATTTTTCTATCAGGTTTTTGACATTGACACATAAAAGATATTTAATGCATGCATTATCCCGCTACATAACTCCACCCTTGCAATTAAACCCAGGGCCTAATTTTCAGCACAGTCTGCCCTGCTGATGCAGGCATAAGGCCTCTCTAAATGCTTTCCTGGAAGTTGTATGGCTTATTTTCATCCCAGCTGAACTGTGATGGTATCACACACCGGGGGGTTATTAGCTCCTCACCTACTCCCATGATCGTAGGACCTTCTTTTCCAGTTCTCACTGAATGATCCAGAACCAAAAATATTCTGATAGTCCATTTTCCAGAGCCACTTGTTTCTTAATTCATGATCCACCAGCAAACTATTCCTCAAGGTAAGGGCTTGTGTTCCCATGCTTTATTTTTCAAAGTGATTCCTAGAAGCCAGAGTGGTCAGCTAGGAAGAATGAAACAAGGAAGGAGAAAAATCGAGAAGAAATGCATTGTTGGTTGGTTACCACTGTGGGAAACTGGACTGGGTCCCACCAGGTCCTTCCGAGAAGCCCTGCAGAATCATCTCCCATCTGTGCTCCGGAGAGAAACAGGAGAGTTCTCACACTTGATCCTGTTCTTCCCCACTGATTAAAGCTGGGTGGGCTTTGACTGTCTGTTGGCTCATCCAGAAGCCGACATCATGGAGTGAGATTGTGTCGCAGAGAGACTGCTCATGTTGTCCTGACCATGGGGAGACTGGACCAACAGGCTGGACACTGGGCATGAGAAGTGACTCACTCTATTCCCTGCTTTTTCTCTAAAACCTTCCCAAAATCAGGTCTCAAATTTCTGGATTTTGTTCCTGGTGCCTCATTAATCTTCATTTGTCATAGAATCATTAATTTATTAATTTATCTTGGAACTTGGAGGGCACCTTATACAGGTGCTGATCTTGAAGCATACAAAGCCCTTTAATTCTGGCAAATCTCACTGCAAATTGGCACTAACATTAAACATGGAACCCCACACCCTTGATTGCCTGCATGTGATGCCTCGAGATGTCCAATACTGGACTCCAGGAGTCATGCAGTTGCTGGAGTGTGAATTGTCTGCACCCTCGTTTATGGCCGTTGTTCTCCGAGAGTCATCTTACTCTCCTGTTGTGTTTATTCAGCACTTCGCATCCTGCCAGGCAGTGCTGCGGACATCAGCCCAGGAACTCAAGGAGAGGGGTCATAGATTTAGATATAGACGTTTACAGATTCAGGTAGTTGTTTGCCCATGGTCTCTACAGTGGAAAAGTAGAATTTTGTCTTCCAGAATACTTGGAATTCTGTCTTCTGAATTTATTTATTATAAACCATAGAAAGATGCTTTATAAATACTAAAAGAGTACACAGAAATAAAATGATCTCATTATTGAGAGATCTTTAATAGTTCATGCCCAAATATATATACACACATACACATATGAGCAGACATAGAAGAATAATTATTAATTTAAAACACATGAAGATGCTAGCACCACTTGCAATTCTTTCATTTAAAAAATATTGAGTGCTTATTGATCACCTGGAGTCATTCAGTAGCATAGCAAATTTTAGTCAGAACAGATAAAATCTTACCCTGTATTTATATTAAAGTCCATGTAATTTATTGTGTCATGGCTAGTGCTCAAATGGATGTCCAGTACACTCTGATATTTTCATTGAAGGAAGGAATGAAAGAAAAAATGCCTTTGGTTCCTAGGGTAGGCAGGCACATTAGCGCGCACATCTTTCCTCGGTTGGTTATTTTCAAAATCCCTCCTCTGTAACACAGGGGACCGACAGAAGGAAGAAAGGTGGAGCAGAGAACTTCCGCTTCAGGCCTGTGTCCTAACTTACTGATACCATTGCGCTCCAGTAGATTCATCTCACCCTCCTCTGTATTCCTCCTATACCAAGTGCCCAGCTCTGTTCAGCCACCAATAAAAGCACTATCCTCATTTCTAACTTTCCACTCTTGCCTGCTACTCTTGCCAGCTCGTGGTTACCTAGGGGAGACAGTTTATGGCCTGAAAACGCCTGGCTGAAGACTCTTCCCCCTCCCCAAATGTGCAGAGCAAAACTGATGGTAACATATGGCCCTGTATTTTTTCCCTTCTTGCCAGTTCACTAAAATAAATTTACTTTCAATTTACATATTCTTGTCTACATTTCAGAGATTTAAATATATTTGTAAGGTCTGTCCTGTCTATCTTTTTCTGAGATTATGCAACAGCTTTGCATGCTGTTTAGGAAATAACAGGAACTTTTTATGATTTTTAGAATCTTTCATTTCCTAAGAAATTTAGAAGAGTGTATGAGATCAGAAAGAAAAAGGCCAGGGTGTCCTTAGAAATGTGAAATTATGTAAAACATGAAAGTATTGTGTCCATAAGCCATATAGTAATATACCTTTTAAACCAGAAAACAAATCCACAGCCTATAAAACTATGAATAAAAATTTTATTAAATAGCTACCTGCTGTCCTTATACAATCAAGTTTGGATTCCTTAAACAAAAGACAACTTTTAAACCATTGTAGTAATATGAAGGGGAAAGAGACATTTATCATCGACCATTGAATGTGCTAAAATAGAAATAATATTTTTAACCAGAGACAAGGGTACTCCCTTGTTCTGTGAGAAAACTGGAAGGTATTAAAAGAAAAATCTCCAAAGACCGGCCTTCCTCTTCCAGGGTCCAGCCTCAATCTTTCCGGAGACTTTTTTCAGTAGTTTGTTAGGTGTAGAAAGGAATGGTCCTGGAAGCGAAGGACATCAGGAACTTACTGCGAGTGTCTCCACACGCATGAGGAGGGACACTGGGCTGTGACCCGATTCCCTGCTGGACTCTGCTGTGGAGAGCGGAGCTGCTCCTAGGTCTTTGCAAACCTAGGACGGAGCTGGGTCACCAACATGCCAATTTACCATGTGGCTAAATCTCCTTACACATTGTGAATGGGTCATAGGCACAGAGTGTTTAAACTCCAGGGACCCTGACCTTTGTCTTGAAAATGATGTGGCAAGTGGTAAGAGGGGTATTTGTAGTGTCAAAAGGAAAGCAAGATATTTTGAGAAGACTTTTAGAGCAACCAAGGGGATTTACCATCCAAGGGCCATTTGGCAGCTCATGGAGAATACTTTGGTTGTCGATAGTTGAATGAAGGCCTACTAGGATATGATGGGTAGAGGTTGGGTTGTTGCTAAACATCTTATAGTGCACAGGAGGGCCCTTCACACAACAAGGAAAACTTGGGTTGGAGATTGGTTTTGTTTCCCTTTACTTCTGACATTATTTTGATGTCTCAAACTTCCATGTTGAAACATACAGCTCATTACTACTCAATACAGGGCAAGGCCACTCCTTAGCTTATACTATGCTGGGGTTTATCCCACTCTTCCCTTTCCTGCTAAACCTCCCTTCATTCCTCTTCCCATTCATTCCAGACCCCATTGTATCTCATTCCTGACCTCAGCCCCAAACATCATCTCCTACCTGAGTTTCAGCTGAATGTTTAGCCTCAGATATGTTGTAGTAAAAGTATAATGAAAGTCAAGTGGTCTCATTCTCCAGGGTGCTTGGTGGTGTCACCGAATATTCACGTGACTAAGCTACATGTCCAAGAGGAGGGCTCTTTATCGCACCTCGCCTACAATCTCCAGGTAGCTTCCAACTCCTTTTTAAAATAGTATTTGGCGTTATAGAGCAGCCGTCTTCTGACAGAGGAAACGCAACTTTCTATTCCCAAGTTTGCTGCAAACAATCATAACTGTGTTGGTCATAAAAGAAGAAGGCATTAAATAATAATAAAAGTGAATGTTCATTTAGAAAGCAAAGGAGACAGCATTCTCTTTTTGCATCATGGAGTAGATACTTTATAATGTCGTCAAAGAAGAAAAATATAGTGGGATTTCTCCATCTTTAGTATTTCTGAAACTGGTAAAAAGTATTAGAGGATCATGATCTAGAAAGGTAGATTTAATGCAAAGTAGAAAAACTGTAAGGCTGGATGGTGATTTGAAAATGTAAAATGTTTCACATTTAAATTGTATTCAGAGACATAAGAAGACAAGATTTAAGCTGTGGCAAGGGACTCGTGTTGCTGCATGTGTTTAATCATGAAGTTTAGAAAACAGTGTGATTAAGCCCGAGATCTCAAAGACAGTAATGTGTCTGGTTGTGGGACGAGTCTTATTGTGACGGTTGAAGCAGCTGTCTGTGCTTGTGTGACACCGAGACAGGGATGTCTGATTTAAGAGATCAATACTTCATGATTGTGGAGTTTGACACTTCTAATCGGATAAAGGAAAAATCCCTCACGTGGTATCACATGCTCTGCTTTTCTTGGAAAACCAATTGCACTTGGAATATTATTTCTCTTTTAGAGAGGAAGACAGTAAATGACTATCCTATCATGAAACTTCCTTTCTAGGCATTTTCTCTAGAATACATAAAAAATGCAGAGAGAAGGAAAAGCATAATGAGAGACAAGGTTCCATTTTGCTCTGAAAATTCTCTTAGAAGAATAGGATGTCTCACCTCCCTGGTGGCAAATAACATCGGTTCTTTCCCGTGCCAAACCAGAATGCGTCACCCATTTTAAAGCCTTTCGTTTATTTCCACCTCCACACAAACTCATTCCTCATAAGGGGAAGGCAATATATGCATAGTAGTCAGTAGAGTATTTTTTCTTTTAATTTTACTTTAAAATTTCTGTAAGCTACTTTTTGTAATTGCTTACTTCCAGCAAACAAGCCCAGCCAATTTTCCCGAAGAGACAAGAAATGCTTCATGTCCTGAGGACTTTGCCTCTTCCGATGAGAGCTGAAATTTGGCATCAGACAGCCCCTTCAGAGCCAAGAAATTAAAGGATTTTCTATTTCAGTAGTGTGCTGCCTTCAGAGTTGGTAGCCTAATAGGAATGCATGTGTCCAGCCAACAGCACCTAGGTCTGATAGCACATCTGATGGTGTCGAGGATTCTCACAAAACTGCTGCAGTTGCTGCATTTCTGCTAGAAAATAATAACAAACATGTTGACGTGTCATTTCCTTAGAAGGTCAGCCGTACCGATCAGGGCCGTTAGGAGGACTGGCTGGCTAAATCAGGAGTTGACTGTGACATTCTAAGTTGATCCTTCCTGCACAGATGTCCTTGTTAGCCTAATTTGCAAAAGGGGGGCTCCGTTCTCCCGAGTTGAATCCTGCAGACGTTCTTCTAATCTGACACTTAAACTCTGTGCCATGCGGGTGTTCCAGGGTGTGCTTGGTGTGTGTTTCCTCAGGCGAAGCACCAGGGAGGCTGTGGAGGGGAGGCTCATGACTTCCTACCCTCCCGCTCCCCCTTTCTCTCTAAACTGCCAATGAAAACATTTTGCATAAACAAATTCTCAATCATAACTAATCATGTGAAAGCTGACAAAAGTGTGCTATCCTACTCTATGAAAATACTAATCAAAGCAGCTTGTCAATTGTTAAAGTTAATGATTTAGATGTGCAACACTCTGACTAAATTTTAGTAGGTAATTACATAATTATGCACAGGTTAACACAATCAAAAATAGCAGTTGCCTCTGCAATCTCTGCATGGTGTCAGGGCACCACAGGCTCATGCTTGAAATGCTAGTGTCTCTTGAGAAGGTTCAAAGCACATGTGTGACAACCCTCTTTCCGGTAGGTAGGTAGGAAGGGCATCCATTCCTCTGCATTATTTGCCCCAGAGGTGCAAAAGCAGAGGGGTTTATCTGTCAGTGCTCAGTCACATTTGCCAGCAAACACAGTTCTTACACATTCCTAGCCCTTCTCTCGAATTAGTGGCTTTATTACTAGCCACAGCATGCTTTGTTCTGACTCCCCACACCCCTCAGCCATCTCAGGCTTCTGCAAATACAATATTGATTATGAATTTAAAGGATTTCAGGGTAACTTCCCTTAAAACCAATTTCTGGAAAGAAAACCCTTTCTTTACTGATTTTTATCATATGACTGAAACCATGTTTCAATCAGAAAAAAGACATTTACAGAGGATTTATTTAAAATATTTTGTGGTATAAAGCATGGAAACACAGGGTTGTTTCCTAGGATTTTCAGAAATGCAAAGCATTACTTTAACTTTGCCTCAAGCCCACATTGGGGGAGGAAAAAAGGAAAGAGATCTGGTAATGTACATTCTCATCGCTGTCTCTCTCTTATTTCCTTCTGAACCTCTTCCTTTGTTCCATTCTGTTGAGTCCTTATCATGTCTCAGAAGGCATAAAATACACTGTTGATGTTAAAATAGAAGCAATACAATCTGAAAATTTGGAGAAGTTTCAATATAATTAGAAAAAAACACATAGTTAAGAACTGTCTCTGAGATAGGTGCTGAAATAGAAGTGGGGGCAGGCGCGTTGGATCTGCAGTAGGGAGGCGGGACACTGACGGAAGGTCACAAAAGAAGGTCCCGTATGTGAAGTGAGGAGTCAACATACAAAGGGTCCTATTTTTAGTAGAGGAGGAAAGGAGCGTATCCAAGTGGGATGAGTAACCTTGTGTGGAAGACTATAAAGGAGACTTCTGGGTAAATCTTTTAAGCAGCAAAAGATTTCTGGGAATACACTATAATGATTTTTTTCCCCATTTTACATGAACATATGGGATTAATAAACAATGACTTTTTTTAAATCGAGCCATTTCAAAGTATTGTTTCTTCCAAAATATAAACCCAGCATAACATCTGTTACATCTGTAAATTCCCCCACTAAAAAGTTTATATTGCTTATTTCTACAAAAGAAGAGATACCCTTGCTCCAGACTGACCCACATGGCTTGAAGACTTTTGATTATTTTCATGGGCCAATAGATGGCATTCAGTTACAGTACTGAAATTGATCGGGGCTCCTCTCTTCACCTTAGAAAACAGGAACTGATACAGAATTTAAATACCAATGCTTTGTTGCAGGGTACTATGCAAGGTAGCAAGAAGGAAGAGAAAAAAGGGCTAGAAAGGGACAAATGAAATGCAAATGTAATGTGATATGTACCCGAGGTGACCAAGGCTTCAAAAGGGAACAGACAAATATGTGCTTGCTCTGTCATTCGGGATACCTCTGGAGAGCCACAAGGATCCCTGCTCCTCTACAGTCTGCAGAGTGGAGGGAGGAAGAGGAGTTTCTCTTCAGGGTCCTTATGTTTGCTGTTGCAGGTGTGCCCCTTACAGCATCCCCTGCCCTGCCCATGTAGTATCTCCAGCACACTACAGCCTGGGACTGCAGGAGAGTAAGACGGACCTGCAGGAAGCCTTGCGTGTATAAAAGAAGTCACACAAAGGCGTACAGCCAAGCCAGGAAGAGCACTTTTTGAGAAGAAGTAGCCTGTGGAGTTTTAGAGGTGATTCCTCCAGCCCAAAGTACATCGTGCTGACAGCTTTCATAGGCGGCTTTTATGTACATCATTCAAGGCTCTCTGACCTTGAGTGGTGCGTTAATTTGCTAATCATGTGCACTCCAAAAGCTTCTAGGTGTAGGCTGTCTGACACAGTTGTAGGCTGAGGCAGACAGGAGGGAGAGAAATACCTCTGAGCAGACTTGGTTACCAGAGGGTGCTGGGATGTTGTGAACTGCTGCTCTGTGGCTGGGACTTCATGTTGAGGGCTGAGGTCCAACCTGGTAACCGACATGAAGAGTGTTTACCAGAGCGGCATTTTCTCTGGTTACCATAGTCTCTCCTCACGGCGCCTTTATATTATGGCTTGTCTTTTAAAGTTCCTGCGTGTAAATGTTAGAACTTTAAAAATGTGACAGTAGTTTTATAAGTGACATTAAACTATAGGATGAATTTTCAACACAGGTTGATCAATTCCTTCTACGTACCATTCCTGCAATGTAGGTGGCCAATCTCGAGTTGGACAAAATTGGCTATGGATCATAGAACTCAGGCTGAATGAGTTATTCTTTTTTTAGTATGGTTCCTTGAGAGAAATGAAAAAACAATTCCATATGAATATATATGAACTAATGTATTTTGATATCACCATTTAGAAAACAAAAACATAATTTCTACTTTGCAAATTACATTGAAGAGTTTAATTCTTAGATTTGGAAGGCAAGTTTGAATGAAACATCAATATCCACGCGCAAGTACATTTTTAATCTGTTTTTAATTCTGCTTCAGTCCAACCTGATGCTGATCTAGCATCCTCTTTCACATTGTGTTGAACCTGTTTACCACCCTGCTCACGGGTGCTAATATTTCTGTGACACACACAGGCTGGCTTGTGCAGCCTCTGCCCGAGCGGTCACCTTGTTATTCTTCTCAGGTCCTTGTTAGAGAAGACACTGACCTCTTCATTCCCTGAGTCTCCAGGCCTCTTAGTGCTGTGAAAGGGCTCCTCATCTCAAGGCTTCAGTATCCCTGCCAGATTTCTAAATCACTCATTCCTATCTCTGAATAGAAACGCGCACTTCATCTACCTGCTCCCTGCTCCAGCTCCCTGCTATTCTAAAGCTTGTAAGAACTCGCTCCACTAAGAGGATTCTACCTCATGGTGTAATAGCTAATGGAGAGCAATTTTCTAAGTGTTTATCTTCTCTTTTCTTCCACTTCTCTTACCTATTAATGATCAGTTATTAGTATTTCCTGGAAAATACTACTTCAGTATTATATTTACAAAGCACCTTTAGGAAGCTGGTTGTATTCATCCTACGCTCATTTTAAATCTGAGTTCTTTGTAGGATTGAACTTTTTCTTGTTACATTTAGATGTACTTTGAACATAACTTGTCAGGACTGCTTGGTCACAGCAGTGGCTATCAACATCTTCCTATTAACGACAGCCTTTCCTGGGCCCACACCTTGAGACACTTTAAAGCTAGTGGACACAAAACACCATTCTAACACCTGAATTTAAGACATTTCCATACAAATTCAAACCAAACAGACAATTTTCACAGATGACACCAAATTTCACAGTTTTTTCCTTTGTTTTCCTTGTGTGAGACTGATTTATGTAAGACTTCTACTTTGATCTATGACCCTGAATGAGAGTCTTTCTACCACTTGACATCATGCTTCTGGACAGGTTTGAAGATAGGGTCAAAAGGCTGTGCACCATGTGAAATGAAAACATCATTGTATGCAAGGACAGTTTTGCAGTGCGTGTGCTCTATTAGAAGCCAGACTGCACACTACAGAGGGAAAACACTAGGAAAAGAGAGCGCAGTTTCAGAAAAAATCTTTTAGGCAATAGCAAAGGTTCATAATACGTGAGTCCAAGAGGATTCTTTTGGGACGTTGTATTATTTCTCAAACCCACATAATACTCAATTTTACCAATGCACAATAAGGAAAAGGCAAGTACTAACACAGGACCAGGTAATGACTAATATTTCCATGAAAGGAAGTGTGATTAGCAATTTTTGGAGTACACATTCGTTTGTCCATAGATTTATCCTCATTCACCAGAAGTCTGGGATTGATGGGAAGGAAGCAGAATTCTCAAAGACTGCATAAATGAAATTATAAAAGATTTTAAATTTTCAGAAGCTTAAAATTTTATTAGTGTCTTTTTTTGTATCAAAAAATGACCCAGTGTATTGAAGAAATGATTAAACGTTGAGCAGATGATTATTTTTGCCAGTGGCATTGATGCAACCTTTGTGTTTTTAGTGATAGCAGAGTTGGTTACCAAATGACCTCTCCAGCAAATAAAGGCACAGGAGGAGATAAAAGCCAGCCTTGTCTTTGTTTAGCACAAATGAGATTTAAAAATGAAAAAAACACTGCATGGAAGAAATGGACTTGAATCACTAATATGAATTCTAAAGGCTGACATACCAAATTGTTTAACCAAGGTTTCTGGGCATCATCTAATAAAATTCTGTGGGATGCTTACTTTTCCAAGGCAGGAGGTATCAGTATTACTTCCTAACCACTAAGCCACTATCAGTTCTGGGAAAGCCAGAGTAATAGATAAATTCTCCCAGACTGCTTTGCTTCCTTAGCCACTGGGGGGAAAAAAGTACAAATCTCACCCTCACCCATCCCCTATGATGGTGTTAGGGTTTGTGTATATAGATGCCCCCCACCCCCCACAAGCCTCATGTAGTCACAGAAGTGGCTGAATCTAACATTTGTGATTGATTTGTTGTGTAGCGCTGGGATTGGCGGTGTGAGTGCTGCACCCGCCCAGGGGTGGAGCCTACATACAATGCAAGGTCGGAATGGGGGCGTGTTTTCCTCTTTGGCGCGGTTTGCTCTTACAGCTTGCAGCCGCCATGAACAGCAGTGCCTCAGCCACGACACCCTGCCTTGCAGCCAGCTAAGCATGGACTAAAAGCCCCAAAACTGTAAGCTAAATAAACCTCTCCTTCCTTCACTTTGGGTGTCAGGTATTTTGTCCCAGCAACTAAAAAAAGTAACCAAGACAAATGGCATCAAACTGTCTTTTTCATGTTACTTTCCTACTTACAACTCTTTAGTGGGTAAAAAATACAAAGTATGACTTCTCTACTAGTACATACATTCTTTCACTGTTCAACTTTTGAGGAAATGAGTTAGCTGTACAGTTAACTTCCTTGACTGCATATGCATGACAGCTCCCTGTCTGTGTTATATGTAATACACTGAATGTGGCTTTATATGTGCTGGTCACTTAGCCTCCACATGTTACCATCTTACTATTAATACATATCTCACACCTTTATTTTGTTTTTGAAGACAAGCTCAATATCACTGTCTAAACCAAAAAACAAAAACAAGCAAAAATCTGTATGTGTGCAATTCTGTGTATGTACCTCCCATCCTTTGTATATGTTTTACTGTTTTGCTGTGGAGTCTTGTCATTTTTGTTTTCTTTCTCAGTAAGTACTTGGAGGCCAAAATCTAGGCCTTGTTCATCTTGCACACTGACATCTAGGCTGATGTCTGGTGCACAAAGATTACAAGTTGAAATTGTTTTGTAAGAACAGTGAATGCACGAATCTAGGAAATGTAATCTTTACAGTTCCTGGAAATTATTATGTCTATCACACTAGTATGGAAAATGGATCCCCAACCAAAGCCTGATTTTGGATTTAGGAATATTGGATTTAGGAACATCTCCAGAGCAAACTCAGAAGTCAGTGTTTCAGAATGGAAGGCCACAATTACACAAATTCAACACTGCCTTCATCGTCAACAATGGGAACAATCCAACTGGTGTTACTGAATAAAATAAAAGTCACTTGTCCCAAACTACTGAAGTTGCCTGGAGTACCTTTTGGAAGAAACCAGTGAATAAATATTTGAACTGATTAATTAGTGTGAGCCAGTTAACTGTTTTAACAGTATAATCAGGAGAGTCTAAAAGATACATTCTGGGAAGTCCTGAAGCAACTCGCAAAAGCACTGACTTAAATAGAGTGGTTGGAATGGGGACAGGTGGGGTGACTGTGGCTGTGACAGGAAGACAGGGTTCACAATGGGAAAGAAAGGGATGCACTAGGAAATGACCTGTTGGTCTTGCATTCTCAGCACCCATTAAGGGCTTGATACTTGGTGGATGCTCGATATAGTTTCGGTGAATAACTGAATGACTGAGTGAATGAACAAAACAGGCAGACAGAAGGAGGGAGATATAAAGAGATGCTATATTTGGGTAAGTTTTCAGCAGGAGGAAATCACAGAATGAAAAATGCTTTACTCTGATCACGAATAAAAAACAGGAAAATACATGAAGTATTAGCAGAAGGAGTATAGAAAAAGTCCACATTTTAAAAACAAATTTTTATTAGCTTATGTTTGTGAGACATAATAACTGCATTCATCTAGAATTTTAAGTTTTATGTGTGATTTGTCATAAAATTCACTGATTTTCAGTGTACATTTTGATGGAGTTTTATTAAATTTAGAGATGTTCAATCAAAAGTACAATCCAGCTTCAGAACATTTTCATCACTTCACCAAGTTTCCGCATACCCATTCCTGCCAACCCTCACTTCTGTCTTTAGCCCCAGGCAAGTATTGATCTCTTCTCTGCCTCTGAAGTTCTGCCTTTTCTAGAAATTTCACATGAATGTGATCATTCCAGGTGCAGTCTTTTGTGTGCAGTTTCTTTTCCCCAAGTATAATCTTTCTGAGATTTCACACTGCTCATATCAGAGATGCATTCCAGTTCTGTTGCTGACTCGCGTGTGCATTTAAATTATACTTACTGCATATTGATAATTTTATCATACTGTCATATAACTGAAATTATTTTAAATTTTAATTATTTGTTGTGGAGAAAAATCATTACCACTAGTCCATATAACCAAGTACTAAATTATAGCAATTCATGAATTGCAAGGAGAAATTTATGGGGCATACTAAAAAGCATAACCATATTCTGTTGGTGGAAAAAATTTGGTTTGTGAAACTTGATTTTATCATTCCCATTTTAAAAATCTTTCTTTTCAGCTTAAATAATTGTAGCATAAAGTCACTTTTAAACATTCAGTGTACAATTTGGGCCAGACCATGCAGCAAGAAGAAAATGGTCAACTTTAAGTTACAAAGAAATATTATTCGGTGAGTTGAACACAAAAGCTCGTGATTCACTGAGAATGCTGCATAGGCCTGAGATCCATCTGAACTCGACCCATTCATGTTTCACAGTTCTGAAATCTCTTAATGATACGAAAGTGGAAGGCTTGTCAGACCAGGGCTGGCTAAAAGCTTCCTGAATAGAATGGCTGCTTTTGGTTTGAGAATTTATTCTCTGAAGTCACTCTTATTTCTGAGGTCTTGTATTTCATGTCTCATGGGCAGAGGATGTTCACAAAGGGGCAGAAGATGAAAATCAGACACAGGAAGTGAAAAAAAAAGAAAAAGAAAAGATCTGTTTAGTTTCTGGTCCTAGGTTTCTGCAGTGTGTGGGGGAGAGGTCGAGGGTGGCACGGCCCCTGTGCTCCGTGGCTCTTCCGTGCTTGGGTCATTGAGACCACAGCATCTCCGCCTTAAAACAGCTGCAGTCCCCATGCTGGGACCCTAGAACCTGTGTTTCGTGTTGTCCTGCCCCACTTTCTTTCTCAGAAACATGAGTAACCCAAATGGGATGGTGATCAAAGCCTGAATCTCCACCAGACACTTATCTTTCTCTCTGCTGCTTGGGAGCAGACCTCTTCATCCTCCAAATCCTCTACCCTCAATTGTTCAGTGGAAAGAATGAAATCATCTTTGTCCAAAATGGAACTTGGTTATGAGGGAAACTTAATGGACAAGATTGTGCATTATGTAATACAAGGACTATGTTATTTATAAACTCGGGGACCCACAGTCAAGACCGAAATAAGCACGACTCAACGATTCTGTCAGGTAACCTTACAAAAGGAAAGTAGTGGCTTAGTGAGGTTGACTGAGATAATAGCCTGCTCATAACTACAAACAACCGCCAGGCTTTTTGACAGCCCAGTACGAAGTTAGCCCCGTCCTGCCTGGCAGTGTGCTCCCACTACCTTCTTGTCTATGCCTGGTCATTGTTTATAGCATGTATAAACATTGTTCAATGGTCCGAAGACCACAGTGATACAAAGAAGATGTAGTTTAACCATTTCTCAAGGGACCGCCATGAAACATGGCTTTCCATCCATTAAAGTGTCAGGTGGGTACCACAGGTACCTGATCAAGTTTAGATATATTTTAAAAGGATCAGTCCAGTCAAATTCAAACTGAACCTTTATATGCACTGTTACCCCCCCTTCACTCCAGCCCGTTTCACCAGTCATCTGTGTGGGGATGATGTCGGCGTCCCCCTGCTCCTCATCCCCTTTCCTCACCATGCGGGCTTGAGTAGAAACAGGCAGGAGGGGTCAGACATACGGGGTCACTCTTTATGCTGCTTTCCAGGTCCTCAGTCATTGTCATCCCCTGCGAACTGGCAGCTGGCCCTAGACACCATCCTGTGGCAAGATGTCTAAATGACTGAACTGCTTTGGGATGCATGTTCAGACCTATCTGGAGCATCTCCATGACAGTTGCCTGACCTGGGGTTCGCCTCAGGCTCTCCCCTTCCTCCCCTCTCCTTACTTCCATCTAGACGAATCCCCAGCGCATCGCCTCTGGCTGCCTGGGTGTCTTTACTTCCTGCTTAGCCTTCCTTAGTCTGGTACCAGCATGCAGATTTGAGCCCAGCTACTGTTTAGACAACAAAGAGACCGGTCCTTGTTAATCCATTGTTCTAATTACCTGTCCTATTTCAATCGCCTGATGGCTCCCCTCCTCTTCATTGCCCTAGAAGTACCTCGATCTTGACTGGAAAGGGAGGCAGTTGTGGTCATATCTGTTTTCAGAATCCAGCTCAGTACCCAGTAAAGATTACTTAAGTAGTGGGCAAATCAATGAATAGATATAGTTATAATGAATTTAAATCTGGGATGGAGGAGGGATGAGTGGGAGGGTGCTTGTCTAACGTGTGAGGTCCTGGGTTTGATTCCCAGCACTGCAAAAATAAATAAATAAATAAATATCCAAGCATATCAATGATAGTGTCAAGAAAAAGTATAAAATATAACAATTTAGCTGACACATATTAACCATCTGTTTTCCAATTATTCAATAACTTAAAGATTCCAACCGTAAAGTCCTGTGACACTTCAGGTGGATCAACATTGTTCTGCCATGTTTATGCTCCTCTGACAATGTGTCAAGGTCTGGGAAGTGACAGACATGCCGCAGTCACACCGTGCCTACAGTTGAAGCTGTCAGGATCAGGTAAAGTGGTCCTAAGGAGGGGACGAACCCATGCTTTCTTAACTCCTGAGCTCAGAGGTTCTAGAGATGGGCTTTCAGGGCAGTCTGGGCTTCATTTTTGTTAGTTTGTTTCTTCTAAGCAAATGCTTATGGAAAATGTATAGTAGTAGCAATTTTACTTTTGATCTGTCATAAAAATTCTTGTTATGGTAATATTTATAGCATAAAAGGAATAGTAAAACTGCGTTTCCCACCTTTGTACTTGTTATAATTCTTCCTTCAATGTCCCTAAACCTCACCTTCAAATCTTTAGATTGTTTTTGCTAGTAAAGTTAAAACATTTCACCAACATTTTGCAAACCACTCTAAAATACCGATGCAAATCAAGATGTAGAGCACAGTGACCTTAGAGCTTGGTGGCTGAGACCACCTGGGGTCAGCTCCCTGCTCTGGGATTTTCTACCTCAGGGGCCTTGGGCAAGACCTACGTGGATCTGTGTCTTGATTTCTTCATCGGCAAAGTGAGGAAAATAGTGAAACTCACCACACAGGTAGATTAAATAGGGCCAAGGACTACATTAATTTGTCACCAGGCAACGACTGATGGATAATTGAGATTTTACCAAAGGTGCGTGTTTTACCAAAGGTGGTTTGTTTTAGGCATTCAGTGTGCAAAGCATCTTGTAACACAAACACCACTTTCAGTTTTATTTCCCTAGCTGTCTCTAATTATAAACTGGAGGCATCAAGCATGCTTTGCCCCTGCAAGACATAAGCACTCCCCCTGCTCAGTCCCATGATTGTAACTCTTGAAAGTTCTAAAAGGTTGTCCCTTGGGGCTGGCTTCATGGTGGGTCTCATCGAGGTCCATCTCTTGAGGACAGACTGGACATGAGCAAGCATTTTCAGTTGAACATGCACGATGAGCATTATTAAAACTCTGAAAAGTGGGCAGGACAGTGATTATTCTCCCCATTTTACAGACAAGGGAATGAACCTTGTAGAGGTTAACTGAGGTGCGCTGGGTCACGGAATATTTAATAGCAAAGTTCTTCAGG
>RJWT010022924.1:0-17000 GCA_004365215.1 Cuniculus paca | reverse complement strand
TCAGGGGCCCTGGGAATCCCCTCACAGAGCATGGAGGGGGCCAGGGGCAGGCAGTGTGGGGCACACAGGAGACCAGGGCTGGGCATAGCCCACCCAGGCACCTCAGAGCAGCTCTGACTGCTGTAACACAGAACACACACTGGACAACTTATGATGAACAGAGTCTTCTGTGACTCCCATTTCCGGGGCTGGGAAGCCGAGATGTGCAGTCGACTGCCTCTGAGGAGGGTCTTTGCGCTGCATCTTAATGTAGTCGACACTTCGCCAGGGACCAAGGAAGGGCTGAACATACATCTGCTGTTGATCCATTCCCACATCACCTCACCACCGCTTAGTTCCCACCGCTCAACACTGTTGTCCTGAGGATTAAATTTCAACACAGGGCTTTAAGAGTACACATTCGAACCACAGCGTTCGAGATGCTTCTTTCTGGAGACACAGACACAGTGGTGTTGAACAACACTTGACCTTCCAAGAGCAGGTCCTCAGGATCACCTTATGCCACCCCACAGATGGGCCCTCTCCGTCCTGGAGTGGGAAAGACCACCTGCAAGGTGACAAGAGAAGCGAAGCAATGCCCCGTCATGTCAGGTCAGGGACACATCTCCTGAGTTTGCTGCTTCCTTCGACAGTTGCCTCGTGGCACTGGAGACCCACCATGGGGGCAGCCAGACAGGGACACTCTGAGGGCCACAGACACTGGGCATTTTGCCACAGCTGGCAGAGCAAACGTCGAGAACAGCTGGAGCCCTGCAAGAGTTACTATACCTATGTCCACCAACAGGCTATCCCAGACTTGCGTGGGACCGGAGAAAGGAGCCAGGTGGGAGGTGGGAGGGGGGTTTCCATCCTCTTTAATCCTCTGAACAGAGAAAGGGTTGATGTCTCTGAGGCCCCTCTAATTCAAACTTTGTCACCTGAACTCTTCCTCCCTCTGCACCCTGCTGGCAGGCTCTGGAGGCCAAGCCCAAGGAAGAGAAGGCAGTCTTCTGGCTTCGGGTAGTGGCAGCTTCCCTTCTCCAAATGGCGAGTTCCACTCCCTCCTTCTCCTCACTCTTACACCTACGGATGCGGCTAAGCAATCCGAAATCATTTGGCAGGATATTGGCTAAAGCTTGCTAAGCAGACTGTGGCAGCCGGACACTCAAGACACCCAGGGTGATGGGAGATAACAGGCTGTCTGGGCTGTTGTTTAGCGATAGATTGCAATTCCAGACACAATGTTCGTTATTCCACCGTGGATTCTAATTAACTGCCAGAGGTGCATTGTTGAGGGGATGATGGATTATGCTAGGGAAACTCTTAATACAACTCATTCACTTCTGCCCATGCGCAGCCCAAGCCCAGAGCAACTGACTCGGGAGAGAGGACCAAGATGATGGCTTCATGCCTGACAGTGAAGGCATCATCAGTGCCACCCACCTGTGCCCGCAAGGGCGAGATCTCTGTCCTTCCCCGTTGCCCAGTTGCAGCAGACAAGTACCCAGTGATGGAAATGTCCCATTAAACAGTCAATGGCACCTGGAGCAGTTGGCCAAATTCAATGACATAGACAGTGTGTGCGGCCTGACATGAATCTAGGGAAGAGGTGAAGATTACATCTTGACTAAGAGACACTGGGCTGGAGTCAGTCAGCCACGCAGAAAGCTGGCGCAGAAACAGTCTGCATTAAGGAAAGCAGGTCCTCCCCCATGTAGCCCTCTAAAAGCCTCTCTTTCCCTTTACTTCACCAAATTGGCCATTCTGCTCAATTCTACATAACATATTTTAAAAGACCATGTGAGTTAGGATTTCCCAGAGAAACTGAATTATTTAAGGAAGTGGCTTAAGCGATTGTAGGGAGAAGTAAATCAGAAATCTGGAGGGTAGGTCAATAGGCTGGAATTCAGGTAAGAGTTGAACTCCTCCTAGAAAGCTCAGGTTACGATCTTAAGCTTTTACCTGACTGAATGATCCTCCACCCCACTTTAGGGAAGGTGGTCCATTCTATTTCCTTATAGTCAACTGACTGCCAGGGCTAATCACACTTACAGAGCTCCTCCACCACAACACGTACACTAGTTTTGACCGAACAACTGTGTTCCACAGTGTTGCTAAGATAACACAAAAATCAGCATCACAAAGACACACTGGCCTATCAGACTGGAATCATCTGGAGTACACAACCTCACAGCCGTGTCATATGAAAATTAAAGGAATCAAAAGTAGCTGTGCCTCGCCTAATACGATATCTCACTGAACCTGAAACACTTATGATGGTATTGTATGTATTATTTTACTGTGTGTTAAAGAGGAAGAAAATTAAACTAGGATACAATGGGTACTTATTACATGCATAATTTTAATTTTATATTTGTTCCAAGAGTCGTTAAGGCTTATTTTGGCAATGCTTTTTATTATAGATTATGCTTTTGCATATGTAAAAAAATCAGAATAAATTAAGATATTCTTAAAACCTCTTCATATTCAAAATCCACCCCTACTGCAACACTTCTTGATTCAGAGCTGGTGATGTTCGGGTTTTGCACATAATATTGTCTCTGTGCATCACCAGCCTCACTGATGCAACATTTCATAGGAAACTATATAAGAACTAAAGCCACTGGGAGCGCTAAAGTGGGTTTTGCAATTATTGAGAGCTAGCCTACTTCTGACTCCTGCTTCAGGAGTGGTACTAAGCACGTTTAACGCACTATCCTCTGTGACAACTTAATTCTTAGAGGCCTAGAAAATCCACCCATATTATCTCTTGAGTAGTTTTCTAGGCCACTGATACCCAGCCTGCAGGTTCTGAGGCTGGACTTGGTGGTGGTGCCAATGCCATCAATGAGCACCACGCCACGGCCGACACCTAGCTGCAGCTGGTGTGAGAAATTGTGACACATTCCTCTTGCAAAGATACTGTGAGTTGGGGAGGAAGTGTCTACTTCAAGTCAGTGAAAAACCTTTTCATCAAGCAATTATTGAGCTCTTGCAGTGTGGTGGGCACTGGCCTCAGAGCGTTCTCCCCACTGTCGGCATTGTATCCACAGGATCATCGTCTCAAGGGAGCACACTACATCCCCCCATCCTGCAGATGCCGTAGGAGGCATCAGAGAAGTCCCGCAGTGTGCCCAGCTCACACAGTCAGTGGACACAGCCACATGGAAGCCAGGCCCACTGACCCAGGGAGTGGTGTCCCCTCACAGCCATTCCGCCAGGCCCCTCAGGGGTGACAGTAATGGCCTATAGGTGACTTGAGGGCTCTCCTGGGAAAAGTTCCAGTAATCCTGCAGAAACTGACAGGGAGACTGTCAGAAGTCAAGAATGGTGACCTTGCCACTGAAGGGTCTATCTGAAGATGGGGAGCACCCACCACAACACTGCTTCCTCTCACGGGCGTGGCCAGGCCCTCAGCACATCTCCCGGTGTCGCCACGGTGTTGGAAGTGAAGCAAGGGGCATGCATGAAAGTACAGCTCTGCACACGGTGGGAGGCAAGCTGCCTTGCCGGGTACTGCTTCCCAGGGAGGGAGGGCTCCTTTGTCAAGGAAACAGGCACACGTGTGCACACACACACACACACACACGCACGCAACTCATCTAATAAGGCAGCACTCGTGTCCATAGTAAGAAAAGAAAATCAAAGTCTGAACCAACTAAAATATTGTTCATGTTTTATGGGCCTGGATAAACACCATGAAACGTTTAGTGGTCTTAAACATGTTACTAAACAAATATTGTACCTGTCACAAAGGCTTCCAAGGGTTTCCAAACAACTTGCTAATCATAAAGAGTATCTCTGTTACTCACTGAGCACCATGAGCTCTCCTGTCCCCACCCTGAGGGTGACAAGGGCCTCTCCCAGCCAGCCCCACAGGCACACTCACTCAGGCTCGGCCAGAATGGACTTGCGCATAAACAAAAGCCTGTGGGGGTAGTGTGTTCAGAAACCAGGGTCGCTGGCTCCCGACTGACGACTGACGGTAAGGACACGCCCCTCAGCTTCCCAAATGCAGTCCTCACAAACGACAAAGTCTTGCCTTATCATTCTCAGCACTTTCCCTGACCACCGGTGGACTCTTTCCCAAAATGCCAGCGGGATCTCGAGCCCAGGCCCTGATGCAGTAATAGCTGAAGGGCTGCCTCCCTCCGGAGCGGAAAAGCCAGCACAGTGATGCACTGAGGAAACAAGGGGGCACTGAGCCACTGTGTTGGGGGTAACTGGGCCTCCTCCCTCAGAAGCCAAGGTGGAATGTCCCTGTGCAGCTTAGCCTGTCTGTTGTGGGGTGTTTTTGTTGTTGTTGTTGTTGTTGTTTTGTTTGTTTTTGTTTTTTTGCGGCACCGGGGATTGAACTCACAACCTCGAATTGGCCAGGCAGGTGCTTAGGCCGCTGAGCTAGATCCCCCGGCCCTTGTCTTTTTGAGACAAGGTCTCACTATGCCATTCAGACTGGCCTTGAGCTCACTTTGTAGCCCAGGCCGGTCTCAAACTCACAACCATCCTCCTGTCTCAGCCTCCTGAGTGCTGGGATTACAGGTGTGCACCACCAGGCCGGCCTTTTTTGTTGTTCATTAAGCTTATGGGTACAATTTAGGTATACACAATGACCACGTTCATCATAGTCCTGTGCTCTATTAACAGCGCTCCTGTGGCCCTGAACTTGGCAATGTTATCTATGACTCCTCTGACGTCTTCTGGGAACCCAAGCAGTCTCACTTCGCAAACAGCTACTCCCTTCCTGTCACCCCAGTGTGTGCTCACAGTGCAGCCTTACCAACTGACACCTGTCCAAAAGCCTGTTTCCCCTCCTTTGCCATGGCAATAGCTTTTCCCTTGGACCGAGGCGTGGCTGTGACCTGCAGTTTCACCACACCAGGGCACTGCTCAACCGCCTCTCCACCACCACCTCCTTTCCTAGCAGCCACCATGGCTGACACAGGCAGCTCCAGGTAGGAAACAGGGCCTGGCTTTGGCTACTGGATGTAGGATCTTGGGTGTGTCACTTTGTGCAAAGGAAAGACATTTTTTCCTCTCCTCTCACACTAAACATAAGATGCCCCTGTGGCCCCAATGTGTGGAAAGTTTCCCAAAATGCCAAGCAACTCTGCCGCAGTTGCTGATGGAAATAGCTCATTTCTGACACAAGATAGTGTCAGATCCCACTGGTTCCCAAGGGCTGATTCCCAAGAGGCAATGGGAATCACAAGACTCATGTTGGCACCTGTACTGGGTGTGTGCACATATGTATATAGAATCGGACCCAGGGGTGCTCTACCACTGAGCTACACATATTCCCAGTCCTTTTCAAAATTTATTTTGTAGGCCATTCAGGGACTGTGGGGGAAGAGAACAAGAAGTCCCCAAGAAGCAAGTCCTCCCTGTGAACCAGCACCAGGCGCATGCCACCATCGCCAGGGGCCAGCCAGACCCCAGCCCCTTCCAGTGCGCAGGCTGAGAAACAAGAAAAGTCAAACTCACCACACACACCATAAGCAACCGGTTTATCCAGAGAAGCACAGGCTGTGATGATAGCTATTGAGGTGAAATGCAATTTGATGCTTGTGGTGTTTTGGTGTTTCACTGACTTAGCAGGTCTAGGGCTGGTGGTCTGATCAACTGTTCAGAGGATAGTGGTACACAGTGTGGCATCTAGGGGAGATCCCCTTCTGAGGGTGGTAGCCATTGTGGATTCCCTATCATATTGTTTTGTTTTGTTTTGTTTTGTTTTTGTTTTTTTTTAATTTTTTTTATTTTAAAGAAAATAGGACAAAACAAAACAAAACAGAACAAAAAAAGTGAAAGAAAACAGAATAGAGTCAAACATAATATAGCATTTCAAAACCGAACACTGCAAGCTATACAGGTTTTCAAAACATAACAACAGGAGATTAACAATGGTTACCCTAGTGTCTCTTGCTTTCTTCAAAATGGTTGTTCATACATTTACAGACAATAAACTCAAACAAAATAACCTATCATCTTGTTTTGAAGTCCTATATCATTTTCATTGTTTTGTTGGGTTGGGTTTTATTCTGTTTTGTCTTGTTGGATTTTGCTATATCCAATGGCATGGGCAGCTATTTCAAAGATAGCAAGATATATTATGGTAGCCATTTTGGATTTATTATTATCTTGTTTTGATATCTTTTATTGCATTCATTGTTTTGTTTTTATTGGTTCTATTCTGTTCTCCTTTGCTTGATTTTTACTATGTCTGAAGACAACAAGAGGCACGATGGTAGCCACTGTTGGTTTCATATGGTTCTGAAGTCCTGTGTCACTTATACTGGTTTGTTTTGATTGGCTTTGCTCTGTTTTATTTTGCTTGGTTTTTTTCTCCTTAGAATAAAAAATTTAAAAAATTATTTTGTATTGTGAGACAGGCTGGCCTCAAATTTGTGATCCTCCTCAAGCCCCAGCCCCCTGGGTAACTGGGGTTATAGATGTGCTCCTGGCCCTGCTTGTCACCTGCACCTCTGACCAGCCATCTATCTGTGAGGGCTTCTGCAACCTCCTGCTCAGGCTTAATGTTTGCGAGGACACTCACAGGACACAGAGAGCCTTTCTACTTGTCCTTGCCAGGACACACATGAGCAGTCAGATGAAGGCTCCCAGGGGGCATGGCCTGGGGTGGCAGGCAGAGCCTCCATGCCATCTCTGGATGTGCCATGGTCCCCCATGCTGGGTCACATGGAAGATCATTGGATCTGCTGCTCAGGAGTCTTCCTCTTCTCGGAGGTCAGTGATGGGGCTGAAAGGCCCAATCCTCCGATTGCTTACGGAGCACATTTCAGTCCCATGGAGCAATGCTTGACTCCCCACGCCCTCCTTCTGGGGGCATGCAGGGTAGCATCCTATCATTGAGCCTCGGGCTCCCAAGAAGCCTGGGAGAAGCTCTTCTTTGTCTGCTTTACTCCCCCCAGGCCCTGACTCCAGTTGCTCCGTATCACAAATTAATTATAAATTAATTCTCTGCACACACACTCTTTTCTCAAGATCTGTTACGTGGAAAATTTAAGTAAAGTAAGAAATAGAGTATTTTGTGTGGCCATGGTGGCACAAGCCTTTCGACCCAGCACTCTGGAAGGCCGAGAGAGGAGGATTGCAAGTGTGAGCCAAGCCTAAGCAATTTAGGAACTTAGCAAGACCGTCTCTCAAAACAAAAACGTATGTGGGGGTGCATGGGGGCAAAGGCCCTGGGTTCGATCTCCAAATGCAGAGTTTTCTACATTTGGGTTCCAAGTTTAGAGAAACAAAGACTCACAATACTGCTGGACAGAAACAGCCAGGAGGAGAGATGGCATCTGCTCAGACTCTAGGAAAATCTTCATTCATTGGGTGCGTGCAAGAGTATCGCTCTGGCTCCCATCATGCTAGCAAGTAGACTTTTCAGGACAGGATGTCGGCCTATGTGTGGGTGCCAGACGGATTAGTGCAGCTTCTCTGGCATGGCCTGGGCTGTGAGCGCTGAGAGCTGCTTCTGGGGATTTGCAGTTCTTCCAAATTACTGATCCGGAAAATAGGATCTGGCCACTAACCTGTTCCCTACTGTTTCTTAAACAAACACAAAGCACATTTCTGCTACCTGGGGATGTTCACTACCAGTAATGGCAAGAAGTACAAAGCAAGGGAGGGATCCAGAGATTTAAAGGTAACTCGAGAGGTCCTTGAATCCTGGGTGCTCAGAAGATTCTTGCTCCCCTCACCCCAGCCTGGCCCCTCTCTTTCTCTTCTACTGCGACAGCCTTTAATTCTTGAGGCTTCTTTCCAGCAGTAGAAGGGAACTCCAGGGAAGCAGGTGGGAGCCAGGGAATGTGGTATTGCTGAGCCGGGAGAGCTGCAGGCCTGAAGGCAATCTCCAGTGTCTGCTCATACAAAGAGGGAGAGGGAGGGCAGGACTGGGGAAGTGCCATCCAGTGACCTCTGAGAGAGCCACCTCTGTCATGCAGTGAGTGTGGGATCCAGATGGTACAAAGTCCAGTGGAAAGAGACATCAAGGGAGCCTGCAGCCCTGTCTCAGACAAGCCAGGTGGTGTAGGTTTAAAGTAACAAAAGGGCTTTCAGAGATCGTAGAGCACAAGGGACATGGTGAGTGTGTCAAGGGTGCAGCAAAGCAAAGTGCAGGAGTGCGCAAAGGGCTGAGCCACACAGGTCAGATGAAACTTCACTCACATACCAGGACTCCCAGTCCCTGGCCTCTAGCAGAAGAGACCTGTCCTGCTCTTCACACGCACCCACACACACCACCCAATGGTGTGTCCACCACTGCTGGGCGGTGTGAACATACCTGCAAATAAAAATAGCAGGAAGAAAAGAAAGGGGGGTAAGGAGTGGAGAATTTGAAATACAGAAGAAAAGAAATGGGGGATCTCCTGAAGGGTCTCATCTTGCTCAGTAGATTAAAACAGAAATGTCATCTACTCGGAATGAAGCAGATGGGTCAGGTACATGGACAAGGTGTGCATTATGGCCTGCTTAAGTGGCCCCCAAGCCTCATGCAGTCATGGAGGCAGCTGAGTCTAGCGTTTGTGATTGGCTCACTGTCTAGTGCTGGGATTGGTGATATGAGTCTGCACTCACTGAGGGGCGGGTAACCGGCACGCAACATAAGGGAGGGAAGGCGGCGTGCTTAGTACCTTTTTGCCCTTTTGTCTTTTTGCTCTTGTCACTTGAGGCTGCCATGAATGGCTGCCCCTTAGTCACACCACCCTGCCTTAGAGTTAGCTGAATGTGGACTGAAACCTCCAAAAACTGTAAGCTAAATAAACCTTTTCAGGTTCTGAAGTCCAATGGTGTTTTATTCTTTGATTTGATTGGTTTAAGTCTCTTTTCTACTGTTTGATTGCAATATGTGAGAAGATAGGAACAGCTCTTTTGAAGAAAACAGGGGACATTAAGGTAGCCATTGTTGGTTTCTTGTCTGATTTGAAGGCCTGTAATGCTTTCACTCTTTTGTTTTATCTGGTTTTATATTATTTTGTTTTGTTTGAGTTTATTGTCTGTGAATGTATGAACAACCATTTCAAAGAAGGCAAGAGACACTAGGGTAGCCATTGTTAATCTCCTGTTGTTATGTTTTGAAGACCTGTATTGCTTGCAGTGTTCTGTTCTGAAATGCTATGCTGTGTTTGACTCTATTCTGTTTTGTTTTGTTTTGTTCTCTTTAAAATAAAAATAAATAAATAAACGTTTTCTTCTCTAATTTGGGAGATTGGATATTTTGTCACAGCAGTGAGAGAAAAGTAACCAAGACAGTGTGAAAATGCCTCTGCACACACATGCTACATAGAGGGCTGGGGCATGTCTGGGGTCCAAGACACGTTCAGCCATCAGCCCTGAGGTCATAGGGCTAGCTCAGCCACTGCAGGACCAAGTCTTCACCTGAAGCCCTTGTGTGCAGCTCAAGCTCACTAGGCAGTCAGCTCAGAGTGTGGCCAGGGAGGTGTTCTGTCACCCTCACCTCCAGTCCACCTGCTGCCACCAGTGGTCAGCACAAAAGGAGTATGTCCCTCACCTGAGAGCTTGGCCCTCACTTGGGGCCGGACAGAGGCTGCTTGCAGGTAGGGCCGTAGGAAAAGGCCAGTCTCTGTGTCTGCAGACACTGTTTGTCCATGTGTCCATTTGTCTATAGGTATCCATATGTCCATGTGTGTCTATATGCCCATTTGTGTCCATCAGCTCATGTGAATCCATCTGATACCTCTTTAGTGATGTCTGAGCTGGTGGCAGGAAATGTGCTAACTTCTCTAACACTGCAGTCACTCATTTTAAAATACTTGCTATCAAAAAGTTCATTTATAATATTACAAGAAATTCCAACATTACTTTTGTCAGTGAGAGAAAAGGGAAGAGTCTTTGAGAATTTAAATGTAATTTGAACTGCTGTAAATTTCTGAATGGTTATAAAAACTGGTTTTAAAACTTTTAGCATCTACTTGTAGAACATTTCTAGTCCATGGTGCCTACCAGGAATTTGAACAAATGATCACTTAAGAGTGAGGTATAAATTGCACTGTAGCTCTTTTAACCGTGGACACTGCTGTATTAAAGAATTATGTTCAGGAAATCCAAATCAGCTTTCTCATTTAAAAGATTTTTTGATTTCTAGAACTTTAATGCAAATTTATTTTTACTATCTTGTTATCATTTCTTTATTTAGCATGATTTATCTAATCATTCCCAAGGTTGTATATTTTGCAGTCTGTTGTCAACCTTAACTGATACCATAACATGTAATGCACATTTTTATGAAGTCCCATGTAGATGCCCCCAAATCTCTAGTTTGCTCTGGTGTACCATTTAAATAATTCCTGTGTAACTCATGACTTGGAAAATGAAGCTAGGTTGGGGAATATGGAAAGGACCAGGGAATAATTAGCAGAAGATCCTGGAGCTGTGGCCAGCCAGGCCAGCACCAAGTCAGCAGCAGTCCCCATACTGTCACGGCAAAGCGCTGTGTCCACAGAGATATCCTCCAGGCTAGGGTGGGGAGCACTGGCTTCATACGCCCAGAGAAAGGCTGCATTACTGGAGCCCCGGGGTGAAGCAGCTGCAGCCCAACCTGTCCAGGGTGGGGTTCCCTTCCCTGCCTGGAAGCCCACATTGCAAGTTCAGATCCAGTCCCAGTCAGTGTCTTTCCAGCCACCTCCTCTCCCCTCTAGATAGTCCCCCCAGGCTTTTCCTTCCCTGAGCTACTGCATGCATCTTGCAAGGGCATAGGAGTCCCCTTTAGAAGTGCTTCCTCTTGCCCTGGATTTCAATCACCTGAAATGTCACTATATATATTCCATTGTGACCACAGCATGTAGACATTAGGCTTGTAAGTCATCCACTCAGACCATGAGCCTAACCCAAAGATCCCAGGGTGGGAAAACCATCATGCAACGGGAAGAGTACTGGACAAAGTGTGTTAGCCAGCTATCCAGCTGTGGTACTTCCTCCATCCATATCTCTCTCCTGGCCCAAGACTCCTCATTTGTAAAATGAGAGGGTTTTACAATATGACCTTGAAGGCTCCTTGTGGCTGAGACATTTCCCATTTCTGAGGTAGAAGATCCAAAAACTTTGATTTAAATGTCAGTTCTTTTTACTGAACCAGAATAACCGGAATGCAGTCCCCTTGACGATAGGAACTATGCCTGTATTGCTCAAAGCTATATCCCTCCTTGTTGAAACAGATCCTGGTATATAAAGACTCTCAATAATATTGAATGGATGGATGGATGGATGGACAAGTAGATGAATAGATGTGTGGGTGGATGGGTGAATGACTTTCTAGGAACTAAGTCAACTCTGTTAAAAGACATTATAAAAATCTCTTATTTAAAAAAATCTGTAGGTCATGGGAGGGTGATCCATAATGGACCAAAAAAGTAATTTAGCAGCAGTACATGCAATATCAAAACCACACTGGGTGAAACACACTGAGTGTGGGGTTATGAACACAAATTCAGACCTCCCTGGGAACAGGGAAGCTGCTGATGCTCTCGTGATAAATTTTGGGAAGTTGCTGAAAAGGGGAAACATTTGAAAACCTATTTGGAAAATGAAACTCAAAGTGGAATGGTGGAGAAGAGCGTACCGTCCACATCAAAGAAGCCACTAGAAGCAGAGGCGAGACTACTACACACATAAGTCCAGGCCACGTGGCTGGTTGGAAGAGGGATGAAGAGAGCCGATTACCCCAAGCCTTCTCAAGGGAGGTGTGTTAGGGTTCATAAGAGCCACAGAGTCCATGTAAAATATGTGTATAACTACACAAGGGATTTATTAGACCGGCTTTCAGGATCAGAACACAAAGAGTCCCAGGGGATGGTTGTGGAAGCATGGAGGAAAGAAGCCAAGATGAACGTCTGTGCGCTATGGCTGACTTGCTGTTCGCAGGTGGGGCTAGTGGGAGGTGGGTCACTGGGCTGTCACCAGGAGAGATGCACAGTGGCTCCTGTGTCGGCTTCTCCCTTCACTCTGCTTCCAAGCCGATGTGACCCCAGCAGTGTCCTCCACCGTGCCCCCGCATCCTGTCATGGTGTTTCTGCCTTGGAGCTGGCCAACCATGGACTGAAATGCTGAGACAAATCAACCTCTCCCCTTTAGGTGGCAGATGTCAAGGATTTGGTCCTAGCAACGAGGAAAGTAACAAAGACAGATAGTACTCAGAATGCCAAGAGAAAACCTAAGGACTTCCACTTACCCTCACCAAAGGCAGAGCTCCCCACCTCGCAAAGTAAGTAGTGAGTGCCTTGTTGGGGGCTTACGCCTTCTGTTTCCAGTCTCCAGCAGTTAATGCCTGCCTAGATGACTGTGATTATCATTATTCACTCGAAATGATTCTCAGAGTGGTTACTATCAGGGCTACTGCTCTGGGAGGCCTCATCTACACCATGATCTGCACACCAGCCCATTTGCTGGTAGAGGCTCTGGGCATGGAGAGACAAGGGAAAAGAATGGGCACTGTCCTCAAGGAAAAGAATGTCCAGAGGAAAGGTGGAACAACAGCAAAGGACAGTCTCATGGGGGTGGGGTTAACCCACTCATCGCAAAGCACTGGCATACTACAGTTCCCTTTGTCACTGGTATTTGGTGGTATCAGAGGCCACCATGAATGTCCCCGGCTTTGACCGCCTCCTGCAGTGAACACCAGGCCTCTTCTGCAAGGCCCAGAGGATAAGTACATGATGACTCAGAGTTTTTCCAATCACAGCATCAGAAAAGCTACCCAACTTTGCTCCCTCTTCTATCTCAGAATCAGGTCAGAAGCAGCTGATCACATGCCACCCATCAGCAAGGAACGAAATCTCCACATCCCTGGCCCAGGTAACCAGAAGCCACAGATGATGTCCGGGTGGCAGCCACCACCCCTTGTAATGCATAATTGAGTGAGCCTGACTGGATATGAAGAGAGGCATTTGTCACGTTTTATGAGACTATCTCGGTTTGGCTTTAAAGCCCACATTCCATCTCTCTTATCTCTTCCAGAAGACGTGGTCCACTGCTGAAATGAAAGTAATTAATCACAGCTTTTTTATCGAGACCAATGCACGTTTTACTCCGCATGGTGCCAAATTAATTCTTTAGCAGCATGGAAATACCACATATCTGCATGGGCTGAGGCCACAGTGAGCAGAGAACCAGTGACCTCTCAACCACCCCCAAAGGGGAGGGAGCCACAGACTTCCTTGCTGTGGCCTTCAGGAGTGCCAGAGGCCAAGTGCACATGTGGGGAGACCTATGCCTCCTGTAGCCACACCTCGCCCATGCAGCCAGAGAGAGCTATCATCTCTGCCCTAATTAACAGTTCCATGTGTTTTCCCCACAACACGGAGAAGGCAGGGAGCCCTTCTTCCTCTGCGGTTCAGGAGGTGAGAGGCAGGAGAACTCATTCAGATCCTGCCATAGATGAAATGCTCAGGGGGTGAGCCAACGTCAAGCTGGAGGTCCCTGCTCAAGCAGACCAGCACCATCCCAGTCCCCAGTGGCGTCTAGCTGGCATGCACAGGCTGGGGGAATGGATGCACACCCATTAGATGGAACTTGCAGACAGCCTAAAATTACAAGGCACCCTGCAGGGTTGAGAGGGAATACAGCCCGTGTACTCGAGAGCGAACAGACCAGCTGGGAAAGTGCATCTTACACACGAGTGTACAGACATCTCACCACCGTTGCTGCTGTTGGTAACACTCAAAAGGAGTCATACATAAAGTGCTGAATAAACCATTCAAAGGTTAAGTCCTTAGGGACCCCAGGACGTGAGATGACAGTGCGCTGAGTCAGGGAGAAGCTTTCTGAGGTACAGGGCAGCGAGGTCAGACTTGGTGGGTGATTGGGCCCTCAAAGGTCTTCCTTGAAGGAGAAGTGTCACAGGTGCCCAAGTGACACATGCATGTGGCATGCTGAGCAAACAACCAGCAGATGGGATGGCAGCCTAATGCAAACAGAGGGTAGGAGGCCAGTTCGGAGCATGGGACCAGTGGTCAGCACCCCAACTCACTGGCCCACTCCACCACCACAATGCCCACACCACACCACAGTGCCCCATGCCTTTGGATGAGGGGACCTGGTGACTCTCGAACGCTCACTGAGTGCCAGATGCCATCGGAGCACTCTCCAGGCTCTGTGTCACTTACCCGAACCAATGACTCTGCAATGCTTAATTCTGTTCCTTACCCATTTTACAAATGAGAAAACTGAGGCCCAAAAAGGTTACAAGACTGGGTCAAGCCAGTGTTGGAGCTAGGATTTGAACTCAGAGTCTGGTTCCAGAGCCCATGGAGGTCTTTTATTTCTCAGTGCCCTTGTTTCTTTAGCAGTCTCACATTTTTATGATTACTATGCACAGCAGCAACACCAGGAACTTACAGCTTCCGTGAGTCAGAGCTCTGGGTCCTGGTTCCTGGTTCCTTAGAGGGCAACCCCTCCTCTTATAGGCTTTGTCCTGATAGACCCATCATGCGCGGACCATCAAATGCAAACTGTGTCTGCACACACAGCTTCCTACCATCCGCAGCTGGCCACAACACTGTGCCCACTGCTTCTCCACTGGCTGGCTGGGTGCTGCAGTCCCTGCTTCTGCCCAGCGTGGCAAGACAGTGTCAATCCCACAGAATGCTGCTGACCCAGGAAAAGAAACAAGTTCAAATTCCAACTACAGCTTTACCAAATGCACGTGGCTTCCGTACCATCATAAAGTTGAAAAAGCAGGAATTCAACCTTCATGAGTCAGGGACAGTCAACGGTTGCTATGGCTGGCTTGGCATTTCTGCCCCACCCTGGTGGTTGCGAGCTGCGGCTGAAGCCTGTCCGCCTTGCCCATCCCAGCCCCTAGGGCCCCCAGCCTCCTCCGCCAGCCACCAGCAGTCAGCACCTGACAGCCCATGGCGCTGCAGACGTGGGCTGCCAGCCAGGGAGTGACTGCTGATGCTCCTGAGGAGAATGGACGGGAGGTGTCTGCAGGCCTCAGTCAGTGCCCAGGAGGGACTGGGCCAGGTGGAAGGCGGGGCTGTGTGGGAACAGACCCCAGGAACGCTTGCAACTCCTGCCAAGGGGAAGCCTTCATGGGCGTCATAAACGTGGGACCTTCAGGGCTGGTGGCAATTTTGATGGGCTGCACTAAAACATCTGTAAAGATGGTTAAGATTTCGCATGACTGACTGCCTAAACGCTTCTTTTTATGTGTCCATAAAAGCGATATCATCAAAGCAAAGCCTTGGGACGATTAATCTGGCTGTGGTCTTCGAGGAGCTCAGGCTGGGATTCCTGTCCAGGCCCAGAGGCGCAGCCAGGTCTGGGTCAGGCTGGAGGTGAGAAGCCCTGAGCCAAGTCTGGCAATGAGCTGGGGAGCAGCAGCCATGGGTGGCGAGGCTGGAGGAGGCTGGGCTTCGCTTTGAGTGTGACGATTAAAGCTGGGGGCAGCCTGGTTCTCGGAGAGGACAGGAGGAAGCCTGGCATTTGCAGGTTAGCTGGAAGGAGGGTTCCCACTTTGGGCCCTGAGCTGTCTTCAGTGCAAGAAGTCTGACCTTCCAGAAAGCAGAGGTGCATTCTGTGGAAACAGCCCCAGGAAAGACAAGGCAAAGAAGTTCTTGGAATGCCCACTCCTGAAAGACAGACACAAAGTGGGGCGCAGAGGAAAAGCTGTGAGGGAGGAGCAGAAAGACGGAGGACTGTCCCTGCTGCAAGTGCCCTGTTGTGGATTCTCCCAGTCAGATGCCCACATGGGGTGGTCTCAGGGGTGGGAAAGGGGATCCACAGTTCCTGTCAGGTTCTCCACAGCCCCGGCCACATGGGGGTGCCCTTGGAGGGAGCCCTCCACTGGAGCTGTTCTTTCCTCTCCCCTTCCGCCTCCAGGTCCTAGGTCTTCTGGTTTCTTAAGGACAGGGTCTGCAAGAGAAGTATGTTATGTCTGTGTTTCTTTTTTGTCTTTCCTTTAAGTCATTATCAGAGCAAGCAGACCCCCCATCACCCTCTCCTTGCCTAGTGCGGGAGGTAAGAACCAGTCCCTGGGGAAACTTCCCAGAAGGCCTTGCAGAAGTGGCATCCACAGGCATGGGAGCTGCTCTGCCACACCAGTCAGCGGTAAAGTTCGTGAATGGTCACTAAAGGCCTAAAGGTTTCCTCACTATGCCTATCAAGTAGGCTTTTGAGATCCAGCCAGGCCTGCAGGTACCCAGAGGACAGAAAGGCTGTGACTGCAATAAGGTGTCCAGAAAATTGCATCCTTCCATTGGTTTTTGGCCCTGACTATGAACTGCCTAATCTGTTGACTGGAGTGCAGAGATAGGGTGTATACACAATCTCATCAGGAATTTTCTGGAAGCTTCTGAGTTGCCTTCTCCATCTTCAGTCCCCCAAATAGATGGAACAGACCTCTGAAGTCACGGACCATTTATAAAGGAGCTTTGGCTCCCACTAATGTGGCTTTGGGACTACAGCAAAGAGCAGCAAAAGCCTGGGGAAAATTCAGGGGGAGATTAGATCAGAAGCTTTCTTATCTCTGGTGATTAGAAAAGGCTGCTCTTCACTTGTGGTAGAAACTTTAAATCCCTAGGCCACAGAAGCTACCCCTATCAAGTGTCCCCTAGGCTCCCCTCCGACCATTTTGCCAAGGTCTGTCCGCTCCCAGAGCTCTGCAGCCATCCAGCCTCACAGCCAGCGCCCAGCCCAGCACCCATCACCAAGGCTGGGGCTCTGTCTCTTTCGGAACTGCGAAGTGGTTTGGGAAGTGTGAAGTAAGTGTCACTTTCAAAGCTGGCTTGGCTTCCTTGGGACCAGGGAGTGCCTTGCCCACTAACTGGACACCAGGGACTCAGCTCTGTGCTCAGGGAGGAGCAGCTGGTCCTGACACCATGCGTCCCTCCAGCCAGGACAACCCACCATAGGAAAGAGACTGCAGGAGCTCACCGGACACCTGGTTGAACCTCCAGCCCCACTTTATCCAGCAGCTGGGGAAGCAGAGGCTCAGGGAGATTGGAGGTGCTGCCCAGCATGAGGAGGCAAGCTCTTATTCCACTGCAGAGCTGTGTGAT
>RJWT010022923.1:0-16998 GCA_004365215.1 Cuniculus paca | reverse complement strand
CCGCTGCGGATGGCGGCGCGAGGCCGGGAGCTGCCTGTGCGGAGCGCGGCGCCCTGAGTGCGCTCTGCGGACCGGGAGGCGGGTCCTGCGGGGACGCGGGCGGCCACTCGGCGGCGGCGGGCTCTGGGCGGGGGCTGCTGCCGGCGCCGCCTCCTCCTCCGCCGCCTCCTCGCGGTGCAGCGTGAGTAGGGAGCCCCGGCTGGTGGACGCCGCGCCCGGGCTCGGCGGCCGCGTCCTCCGAGGTGCAGCCGCGCCTCCGCGTGGCGCCCCGACCCCGACCCGCGCGCGGCTGCGGGCGCGGAGCCCGGTGTCCCGCCGCGCCCCAACCCCGCAGTGGTCTCCCTGTCCTTCCCTCGGGAAATGGTGCCCGCTGCCGAGCTAGGTGAGCGGCGGGGGCGGCACCTGCGGGGCGGGGGCGGGGGCGGGCGGAGGTCGCGGCGGGGTCCGGGCCGCCCAGTACCCGGCGGATCGCGGAGGCTTCGGGAGAAGTTGGCGCGGGCGGGCGGGCGGCTCCCAGGTTGTCTCCGGCCCGGAGATCGTAAAGGTGAGCTTGTTCCTCTCCGTGCGCCTCGGCGCCCGGTCCAGCTGGAGTCGCCGCCCCTGGCCCGAGGCCCGGGTGGCTTCTCGAGTACACCCGCGGCTCTTGGACTTCGCGGAGCCGCCGCGGCCGCGCCGCAGCCCATCCCGCCACCGGTCGTCCCCGCCCCGGCGCGTGGTGACCTTGAGGGCATCGGTGCCCGGCACTCCCTCTCCCCGCGTCCAGGAGAATCACCCCTTTAATCCCCGGCTTCGGCCCCCCAGGCACGCGGCGGGCGGGGAGCGAGGGCCCCTCGTCCGCTCTCGGCCGGGTGGTTGATGGATGCGTGTCAGACCGGACGGCGACTCGCCGGGAGTTGGAGAGCCGCAGCGCTTTCCTCCCCACGTCTTTCCGTCTGCGTCCTCAGGGTGGTCAGGATCGCTTCCAGTTTGCTTGTACGGACTTAGTTTAAAAGAAAACAAACACGGAAGAAAAAAAAATCCCGACACCCCATCCCCTTTGCAAAAGGTCAGTAAGAAGGAGGACGAAGTGCCGGCCGCGGGGTGGGGGAGTGCTCGCTTTATGCCATCCTGCTGGAGAAGCCTGTGGCTGAGCTGGTCAGCGACCCCCGGCTCTGCGCCTCGGTCACCAGGCAGGTCGGTGTCTGTGCGCCTTCCATTCAGGTTTCTGCGGGACTCGCCGCGGTGGGAGCTCCGGCCGGGTGTAGAGGAGCGGTGCGTGGCGCGGAGGTGTCGGTGGGCTGAGGGGTCTGCAGAAGCGCCCGGGGCTCTTCCTCCCCGCAGGCGCGATTTTACCTTTTTCCTCTAGCATAGAACGCTGCAGACAGACACCTTTGGTTGCTGTGCACGCTACTTTTCTGGATTTATTAATAATCTAATGACTCCTGTTGGTATCGATTGGTGTTTCTGTTAAATTAGTTACAGGGGTATTTTTTCATTCGTGTGTGGCTCAATGCACATGTCTGGACCATTCGCCTTTCAACATGGAAGCCTTTGTTGTGTTTAACCTCCCCCACCTGAGGACAGACTTATTTTAAAATAGGGCTCTTGTTCAACGTGGGTGTATTTTATAAGTACTTGCAAGGGCCTGGTTCGTACGAAGCGCTCTCCGGCATCCTTTTGGATGGTGGCCCGCACGAGTGAATGGAGGGCCTTCTCTTCTCTGTCACCGCCTTCCCGAGGCAGGCTCCCTGTCCTTGTGTCTGCCGGGGCGGATTGGGGAAATAAAGAGGAACTGGACGAGAATCTGCTTTTTATATTCGTGCCCTTCATGTAGCTGCCCTTGCCCCTCTTTTTCTTCTTCCTCTTGGTGAGTTCAAATTTGAAAAAAATAGAGACAGTTTTTCTTATTGGGTACGTTTGAAGGCTACAGTACGAGTGGGCCGTTTTAGGCATGATTTCAGGGGCATGTTTTAGTTTCTACCTTGCCTTAGATAAGACGGTTAAATTGCTGTAATTAAGGGTGGATCTCTGTCCTGATTTTGGCTTGGGTGTAACTGCAAGGATCTTTGAAAAGTAACTGTTATTTCCTACCATATAGTCTGCAAGAGTGAGTCACATTCGGGTGAGTTGAGGACAGAGCGCCACCTTTAATTTAAAATTTTGTGACTTTTCTTTTATCTAAATGATGAAGATTGAGAATACTCCTTGATTTTTATGGCAGTTGTCATCACTGCCATCCCCACTTAGATGTATCAGGAAGACTTGCATTCATTTTTCTGTATTTTGTAATTTCTTACTTTTGGGAGGAATTTCTGTAACTTTATGGGAAAGCATGGTTTCTTAATTGAAGCTTGGAATCCAGTGTAGCTTTCTGAGATGAGGTGAGAAACTAGATTTAATTCGTGTTTTTGTTGAAATAATAGGGATATTGATAGTCTGGATATGTTTAGGAAAAGAAGGAAAGTAATAGCTGCATTGTAAATGTTTAAAACTAGCCATACCACCAACTAAGGATATCTAAGAGCATGATAATAGTTTCACGGACTTTCTAAGCTGCTGAGCTATTACCAGATTCTAAAATAGACACTCAAAATTAGTAAAATGATTCACTTGCTTGAATAGGTATATAGTAATTCTTATTTGTTGTCTTATACTTGCCTTTTATCGTTTTACTGAGGGTTTTGCAATTGTTTTAAAATAACACAAATAAGTACTTCTGGTAGGAATACTGCTTTACAAAGTTAATAAAGACCATATTGGAAAAACTGGTTTTTACTTATGGCTCCTCTGAAATGCATCTACTATAAACATAGAGTTTTTTCTCCTTTAAAAAAATGCTGTCGTGAATGACAGCTGAATTGGTGAGATGTCCCTGCCTGCTTGTTCCTCCCCCTTTCTCTCTTCCCAAATAAAAAATTTAAGATACACAGTATTTTTAGGCGCAGGATAATTTTGATTATTGTACTACAGCTGTAACGTGAGGAAAAAAAGTTCTCAAATAATGGATAAATTAACACATAAATACAAACCACAAGATATTAGTGCTGTCCTATCAGCTGAAGTTTTAATTCAACATTTGTAATTTCTTAATACACTACTGTAAAACATTTGCTATTAAGAGGAGGACATCTTTATTAAACTAAAATTAAACAAAAAATGTGTTCGAGATAAAAAATGGATTGTCTTCACTGCTACATGACTCTCTTAAACTGTAGAGTGTGGGCCTAGAACGTTAAACTACTAGGTTGATGCATGGGAAATAATTTGCATTGTTATATCTACAGTACAGTGGTAGAATTTTTTCTTTTGAAATTTGACAAACATGTTAAGTTCATTTTGAATGAAATCTCTTTATCATGTGAAATGAGCTTTAAAAGGAATGACCTCTTAAAACTTGTTATACCAAATGACAAAAAAGTATTTACTGTTTTTTTTTGTTACACATAAAAACAGTCAAGGACCGGGCGTTTAGCTCAGTGGCCCAAGTGCCTGCCTGGGAAGCACAAGGCCGTGAGTTCAATCTCCAGTAAAAAAAAAAAAAAAAAAAAATTAATAAACAGTCATGATGTTTTTCACTGTTGTCCTCTTAAAATTTTTTTATTGTAGAAATTGTCAAACATGAGAAAGTAGAGAGAATCACAAACTTACTGGCTGATTTTGACAGTTACCAACTCATGGCCCATCTGCTTTGTATCTATACCAGAAATGGATCAGTTATAAATGGGCACAAAGGGCAGATAACTGAATAAAATTAAGTTCTATAATTGTGACTTACAGAATATACTCAGTAGTGTCCTATATTTATTTGAATCTGAAAGACTAAATTTCTTTGTTCTTTTTTTAATGTTGCTCTTATACTCCATCTATTTTATAGTAGATACCTAAAGATAGCATTTCTCAAATCTTGCTCTTAATGCCTTATTACAGTATAATGATTTATGAAGCGCTTCACAGTTTTTCAGGATGTGACTAATTTGATTGTCACAGTAAATACACTTGTGAGAGACGAGTGAGGTAGACAGTTGTACCTCCCCTCCATAGGTAAAGTGATTTATCTAGGCAGGCCCTGAGGTCATGCAGGTAGCCTCTAGATTAGCCAGAAATGGACTTTAGGTGGCTTCTAATTTTGCTCGTTGTTTTTCCCATTATATATGTTTATGTAAGTGTATCAAACTTATGTAAGTTTATGAAAACTCAGCTTCTGGTAGGTGTTAATTGTAGAATATAAATAGTTTTGTTTGGATCCTGTTTTATAATTTAATCATTGCTTATATTTGATGTAAATAATTCATTACCTCGATTTACTTAACAGCAGAGTATATGAACTTGAACATAGTTGAAATACTGTATTTTTAATAGTACAGATTTTTTAAGTTAAGAATTTTGTTTTCAAAAGCTTGTTGGTCTTGAAATGACTAGGGATGTCTTAAATCTTGATTTAAAAGTGTCCTATACTAATTTTTCTTTTTATTCCTGCTGTAATATATTATGCACTTGTTTTTCTGCTGCATGCTATTATCTAAATTGTTTGCGATAATAATTTTATGTAATGAAATTTAAAAGTTTTAAAAAGTCCCAAATAAATTTTACTTTCAGAAGTCTGAAACCTTGTTACAAATCTCACAAGGCAGGTAGTGGTGCTCCAACATTCCTGTGCCTAAGAGTCGGGGTTGGGGGTGGGGTTACTGAAAGTACAGATTCTTGGCCTTGCCCCTGCCAGTCTGATTCAGCAGATTTTGGGTGGGGCCCAGTGGTCTGAATTTTGAGAAACACAGGCTTTAAATTTGTAAGTAAGCTAAAATTATGTAGTAGAGATGCCTTTGTAAATCAGGAAGACATCATCGATTAGATTTTACACATAATGGAATTAGTGCTTTCAAATAGTTCTGACTGTCATAGTAAAGTTTGGTTGAATTGGATGATTTTATAACAGTTGTAAAACTGCTAAATTGAAAGTATTTCCGTTGTTTGTATGTACAGTCTTTTTAGAAGATCTATCTGTGATTACTTATTAAGTACTGTAAGTTCTTAGAAAATGTTTTTTTATTTTCATGTTTTATGTCTGCTGTCTCAGTGGTTTCAATATACAGGCTTATTTTCATAAAAATAATGTGTTATGTTATTGTAGTACTGTGTATTTCTGCTGTAGTGTAGCTGTTACATTTTTATTCGAGGAAAAATCCTTCAAACTAAACAGACAAATTGGTGCATCCATTTATTTTTTTTTTGAAGCTACTTCTTTAAAAATAGCTGGTTAATGCTAAATGATCTTTCAAGAATTAAGTTTATCAGGCTCATTGATAACTTGCTATTCAGTATATCAACAAAAATCACTGCTATTTCACTTAAACGTTAATAGTTCATGTAGTTGAGCACTCTAAAGTCCATTTGGACTTGGTTTTGGAACTATTTTATCTAACATGGCCTGTTTTCCTGCATAAAACTCATACATGAAATACCCTGTACCTCATTTACTATGGTTTTTTGTGTGTGGGGGGCACAATTTTACTATGTAGTGCAGACTGGCCTTGAACTTACTGTGTATCCTAGGCTTGCCTCAAACATGAAGCAGCCCTCCTGCCTCAACCTGTCTTACTATGTAGTTCAAACTGGCCTTGAACTTACTATGTAGCCTAGGCTGGCCTCGAACTCGAAGCAATCCTCCTGCCTCAACTTCCTAAGTGCTGAGATTACAGGCATGTACCCCCATGCCCAGCTACAATGCATTTTAAAATGAAATTAATTTTGAAGCAGATTTATCTCAAGACAGCACTGATATTTTGAAATTTTAGGTATGTTAGCTATATCTTAGGGAATAGGTTTCACAAAGTACAATTTACTAATGATTGTGGAAATGTAAATTACTAAGGCTTTATGGAAGATACACTGTGGGTGAACATTTTCCTATATTCTTTTAATGCTGTTTTCTATTAAAGTTTTCCTAGGACATTGTCAGTTATTCTGAGTAGTATATGTTATTGTATTTTAGTTACCTCTATGGTAAGAATATTGTTTCCTATTTATAAGTACAAGTAATTCCCACAGTGTTATTTCTTAAAATCTGCTGTACCCATTTTTGTATTAATCTGTTATTGGGCTTCTGGGAGAAAGCATCAGGATAGTTTTGAAAGGATCAGTGCTTGCTTACCCTGTGAAATCTGAGATTACACTGCCTAACTATAAACTGGTATTACTGCTGTACAAACCTGATAAATTTAGGACTGCGTTTTAATTTTTTAAAAGTAAATCTTAAGAAAGATTTGACTATTGAACCTAAAAAATATTTTAAAAATAATTTTATTATTAGCAGTGTGAGTCCATCCATTTTGTTATTCTAGAGTTGTTCCCCAGGAGAAAACATTCTTGTTCTCTAAAAATTCTCAGATCTGGTACTTAAATCTACCTTTCACATTTGCATCAGAATTTTTTAAAATTCATTTATTTATTTTGTTTTTTGAGACAAGGTCTCGCTCTGTAAATCAGGCTGGCCTGGAACTCTTAGCAGTCTTCCTGCCTCAGCCCTCCCTAGTGCTGAGATACATGGGTGTTCCACCATGCCCAGTTGTTGTTTTAGGTGGCTTATGTGCTGTCATTTCTTCACTAAAACTTTTAGTAGTTTTTCATTTTTTAAATTTTTATCCATATTTCGAAGGTTTTGTATAAAGTAGCTCATTTTTTTTTAAAGTATATTTTTAAACATTAGTTCTAAAAAATTTGGGGGGTCGGGGGAAAGGGAAAAGTGAAAATCAGGAGGGGTATGTTAGTTTATGCAGTTTTCCTGTGTGGGACTTCTCAAATGTTTTAATATACTACTGTGGATTAGATCAGTCCAGATGTGTTCAGTATTCTTTCCTCCTATTTCACATGGCACCTTTTTAGTGGATTATCTTCCTGTCCATTTTAATGTACCACCAAACCAGGGTCACCTCTTTGCACACCTCCAGGGGGTGCTGTTCACATTGAGCACAAAATGAATTGTGTTTCCTGAATTTGGAAGCTTCACTGCATACTGCAGTACTGCTGAATGCCCACTGTGTGACAGTGTATAGACTGCCAGTCTCTTTGTCCTCTTTCTGTGACTTCATGTATGTTTTTTCCTCTCACCAGATTGGACTTTTATTGTTTAACCTAAGTATTGCTATGCTTCAAAACTCAACAGTATTCTATCCTTTTCATTCATCCCTCATTGATTTTCTTGTCTCAATTCCTCTATTTCTGTGTTGCAGGTTGTACATCTATTGTGTAGCTTTTTGTGTTCGTTTCATTTAGAGAAAATACAGAGAAGCTATGATAGAACAGAGAATTTGAGATAAAACATGAGTGCATGAGAATATTTAGAATTTTATCCAACATATATTCAGTCAGTATTTTGGCATATCAATTTAGAAGGTAGACATCATGCAACTTGTGTTGTTCGGGTAAAGGAGAGAAGGTTGAGGAAATTTTTCTGGGGAAATTTCTAAAATCTCTTTACCTTTGATAGTTTAACTTTGCTCATAGTTGTTTCATCTCTGACTGCATTTCATAGAATGTTATTAAAACAATTTAGTATCTACGTAGGAAGTACTTTTCCATTTCTGGATTTCAGTGTGATAATTCATGTGACCTTGTTAGATTGTATTCTGATTGTAATAAGCCATTGTAGTACCAATTAATATTGATATGGATTTCAGAATGACTAACTTTACTCTTCTTTGGCTTGTGTCATCTTTTCCTTTTATCAGGATTGATGTTATTTAGATGTGCTTATTGGATTTATAGTCCATTAGTACATTGAATGATGTTAAGTGCCACAATGCAAAGCATATGTTAATGGTTTAAAACTTATTTTATAGTTGCTATTTATTGATAGAAATATCCTTGGAGCTGTTTTAATATACTTGTTTTTGTGAACTACTAGCAAACTTGTTAGCTCATGACCTGGTTCAAAATCACTGTGGTCATCAGGAAGAAGTATGGACATAAACTTTGTTAAAATGTGAAGCATGATAGTGTGGTTTTTCTTGAACTTCCTTCCTTAGGTCACAAAATAAAGCCTGTAGTTGATTTCATCATTTCTATTGACTATTTGTGTGATATGCAGAGTAGTAATTTCAAACGTGAAGTAATTATGGATTTATATAAATTCAGTATGTAAATCACATCAAAAACTTGGAAAAAATAAAAATCAATGATTAGCACAGAGACTTTATTAGGTGCGCTGGCATTCTTCCAATCCTTTTAAATTTTATAGATTGAAGTTTTGGTAAGGTATTATAGAAAGAATCTTAAGACTTATTCTTGCTTTAACGTTACAGTAATGGTCTTGATAACATTGTTGGTGAGTAATGAACGGAAGTGGTTTTGTTAATGAAAAAAAAAATCTGAAGACAGTGATCTGTGGAACCAGCTACAGTGAAATGAGTTAGGGCAGTCCATAAGTCTTGATCTTTTTCTACTGGAATGAATACACACGCACAATGTCAGTACATATTTCGTGCTGACTTGCTCATATGAGATTTCTGTTCCTTTGTGATAATTCAGTCCTTTTCTATTCCTGCTCGAAATCATATTCTTTTTATTTAAAAAACAACTCATGAACTTTACATTACTTTGGACACTCCAGACAACTAATACTGTGATAAAGCACTACAGTACTGAGTTGAAAGGGCACCAGTACAGATTGAGAGATGGAAACAAGGTCAGTCAGTGAAATGGAGAAGAGATGATGGCAAAGCAGAGGAAAAGGAGCTCCCCTATTGTCAAACTCTGTCAGGGATCAAGAAAGCAACCAATGATCAGTCAGTCCCTCTGTACATACAGTGGTTTTAAAATTAAGTAACTCTTCTTTGAGTTTAAATACTATCGTTTTTATATATGTAGAACACTGGGACCTAACTGGTTTCTTGGTCATCTCAGGACCTCTTGCTGAAACATCTTTTTTGGTAGGAATGCACACTTTTCTGAGAACCTACGTATCTTTGTGATACTCATGTGACTGGACTTAAAACTTAGTTTGGGTTTTGACTCTGGTATTTTGGACTATCCAAATTTAACTTTTCAAAAACCTTTGAAAGCTGTAGCAAATACCTCCCCACCCCCATGGTGGTGTTCTGGGGGGAGAGAGAGAGAGAGAGAGAGAGAGAGAGAGAGAGAGAGAGAGAGAGTGAGAGAGTGTGTGTGTGTTAAGACAGGGTCTCACTATGTAGTTCAGGCAGATCTTGCATTCACTATGTAGCCCAGGCTGGTATTGAACTCAGAGTGACCCTTCCTTAGCCTCCTGCGTTGTTGGGGTTGCAGGAGTGTACCACCACGCCCAGCCATTTTTTAAAACCACTTTTCTGTGAAGTTTGTTTTCTGATTTTGCCTTTCCACTACCTTATTTGATTTTTCATCTCTGTTATGCTGTTTCATTCATGAAGAAAAACATGTTTATTGAAAAGCTAAATTAGTCTAAGCTTTCCATTTGAGAAAGTTATAACTGTCATTTAATTTGACTCCCTGGGAAACACGTTAGAAGAAGAGAGTAAGAGAGAGTTTTTTCTTTTGTTTTAAGTCCTAGATCCAGGGGAGAGAAGCACACACCAAAATTTTGGATGAAGTTGCCTTCATAGACTCAATTACCTGGGTTCCAAGCCCAGTATCTACTCAGCTTCTATCACAGAATTCCCCAAAGGCTCAGTGTTGGGAAAATGCTTCACCTTTAATGAAGAGGTGACAGTGGCGCTAAACCTAGAGGACTGATTGAAAATTTAAAAATTCGATACCGAGATACGTTTCCATATTCTGTATAGCTCTGTGACCCCTCTTACTCATCTTTGCAGCAGGTCGGGGAACATAGGTTGAGAATTGGGGTACCACTCAGAAACCTGAACGAGAGTTTGCAGATCCCCAGTCTTCCTCTTTCACTCAGTTGTAGATTACAAGTGTCTGGCGTCAGGTATTCTGTCATAACAAGGGGTTACATAAACATCTTTTATCACTATTTCTCCCATCTCCAGGGTTTACTCTGAGTACTCTGACCAGCTCAAGGGAAGAGAGTTAAAGATTCCTCCATTGACTGTGTGTGTCCAAAGAAAAATGTTCTAGTCAATAAATACCATAGTTGAAAACCCACACACTTGGGTCCAGAACATTTGTGTCTTGTTCTTTTTTCTCATTATTTAAAAAACTCGTTAGAACTTTACCAAAGTACAATTAACATACAGTAAACTTCACATAAAGTGAAAAATCTTGAGTTTAGATCTATATGTATTTCAATGAAATCAACAACGCGATCAAGATAATGAGCTTAATCATCTCTCCCAAAACTTCCTTGTTTTTTTTTTTTTAGTCTCTTGAAACCTTTGAAACTGTCCAAATAAACCTTGTTTTCTTTGTTGATTGATCTTAGGTATTCTATCCCAGAAAATGGGCAGCACTCAACTGCAAGAACTCCATCTCTACAAATGTTTGCTGTGCTCCTGCTTGCTTTTCTAGTCTTAGGCTTCATATACATCTTTTACTACTATTCTTCCGCCCACCTGTGGCAAAAACACAACTGCTTCCTAAATAAATAGGTAGGTAGGTAGGTAGGTAGGTAGATATCTGAACTTGAAAAGTAGGGAAGTATTATGCTTGAAGGAGAAATCAAGGAGAGAAAGACCTTAAATTGTCTATCAGCTGTCTTTACTAAAAAGCGTTCGGTGAAGTCATTATTAAATCACTTATGCTTTTGTAAAAATGCATTAGTTTACCTGAAGCAATATTGAGTTACAGATTCAAATTCTGTAAAACTGCAAACACAGGAAGTGAATGTCATATGACAGGTATGAATTATCTACACATTTAGCTGATTCTACACATATGTTTTGGTTTGGTTTGGTTTGGTGTTTTGAGGCCAGGTCTCCTGATGTAGTTCCTTCTGGCCTTGAACTCACTATGTGGCCCAGGCAGGGATCCTCTTGCCTCCTGCCTCAGTCTCCCCAGTGCTGGAATTAGTGTGCCACCACAGATGGCTAGATTTCTTTTTATTATGAATAGTTGGTTGCCATATTTGGTTTCCTAATAATGTTTTAGAGCTGATCTGCTTATGATTGCACCTTTGACTAAACAAAGGGACTTTAAAATGCTTGAATAAAGTGAGTATCTGTGTGGCTAGTTTCTACCTGCCAGGTAATACTGTTCTAAAAAATTTACAGATATAAGCTGTATAAATTAGTTCTGTGGAGTTTGTGGATGAGATATTCTTTATAGAAAAAGAGGAAAAGCGTTATTAATGATTTTTAAAAGAATATCCTAAATAATGACTTACCGACTTTATATGTGTAACAACACTTACTGTATGATGTTTGGAAAATATGAGAGCAGTGTAAAAGGACAAAATCATGCATAATCCTAATTTTGAGAATTAGCTAACTTTAACATTTTATGTTTCATTTTCTTTTTTGTGTGTGGTTACATGTTTGCAGCACATGATGACTCCATTCTTCTTGGGGAGTTAGTGCACATCTTCATTAATTTCTCATCCCCTTCTGTTTCCCACCACCTCCCTGCCTCCATCTCTTGGTCTCCTTCCCTTTTGCAAAAGATCTAAAACACAATTTTTTGCATATATTTAAATCGTTTCATTAACAACACTTAATGAGCATAGTATTCTATCCCATGGCTCTTTGCTTGTTATGAATGGTTTCATTTCAATTTTTCTCTGTTAGATAATCCTCCATTATACATCTTTATTTGTAGATGTTTATCTTTGTTTCTTTTGACCTTCATAATTACTGGTTTAAAAGATTTTGCTGTTTGTGACATTTTGAGTAAACTTTTCTTCCAGCCTCCTTTCTGATCAAGTTTTTGGTATTACTGGTCTTGTTTCACAGTACATGCAGTGTCTCCTTCCCCCAGCTTTAGGTCTACGCTCCACTTTCTCAAATTCCCATAACTTTTTTTGATTGTTATTTTATGTGTTTCAGCTTGAGAGTGGGGACTGGTGATCTGTCACTCACCCTTGGCACCGTGCCCTGTTTATACCTGTGAGGTTCTTAACTCTTGAAGGAGTATCTTGTGCCCAGCCTTGAACTTGAATGCATTGACGACACTGGACTACCGTAAAGTGTTTGTTTTGTCTCTTCTTAGAAACTGTCCTATGATGGAGATGAGAATTTATCACTAGGTACTGTTTCTTTCTCCTTTGGGCTCAAGGATGTGTCAGCTGAATGATTCAATTGAAGATGAGAAATAAACTGTATATATACTATATAAATCTAATTGATGTAACTATATAGATCTAGTTGCTCCCAAAACAGTTTTACTACCCATTTGCAAAGAAGATAGACTTAACTACAGAATTATTAGAAGAAACACATAGAAATAAAAGTTAGTGTTAGTTCAAAATGCTGATGAATAAAGTATTCCAAAATGCCTTAGAATCAGGTATTCGTCCCTTTTTTTTGGCCAGGGAGGTGGGGCAGTTATCTAAGGATCAAGCTCAGGGATGCTCAACTCTCTGGCCACATCCTCAGACTGTTTCCTTTTTCTTTTTATATTTTTAGATTTATTATTTATTTATTTTTTGAGACAGGGTTCAGGCTGCTCTTGAACTCATGGCAGTCCTCCTGCCTCAGCCTCCTGAGGGCTGGGGTTACAGGTATGTGCCCCCACGCCTGGGACTTTGTTTTTAGTTTGAAACAGGGTGTCTCCGTTGCCTAGACTGACTTCAAATTTGCACTCCTGCCTCAGCCTCTTAAGTAGTTAGATTTACAGGTGTTTGCCACTCTGCATGGCTAATGTCTGTCTTTTTTTTTAAATAAAGATAAAAATTTAGTTTAACATCTAAACTTTTAAGTACAAATCTGTTGATCTAGAGGTTAAGGCACAATTATAGATGAAATGAAATAAAATCTCAAGCAATTTTAAGGTATCCTAATAATATCTTCCTATTATATGTCTTGCTTTTTCCTCACGTTTTAAGTGGAAATCTTTTTTTTTTTTTTTTTTTGTGCCAGGGATTGAACTCACGACCTTGCACTTGCCAGGCAGGTGCTTGTGCTGCTGAGCTGTATCCCTGGTCTTAAGTGGAAATCTTAAGATTTTAAATAAACAGATGTTAAAATATTCACATGATCTTTTTGCTAGACAGCCGAGACTTTGGTAACCTGAGAAGAGACACAGATCTTTCAGTTGGCCTCAGTATGTCCAGTGGTGAGCTGCTGGATGCTTTCAAGGACCAGTGTCAGGCACACACTGGTCTATGATCGCTTCCTATGGGGCAGAGATTCCCAGCTATTTTAACACAAATCAAGAGGCATTGTAGAATCTGTTGACAAGCACTCAAACTTGAGTAGTTTTGCTGCATTTGTTTTGTTTCTCATTCTTCCTGGTGATCTCTGTCTTCTTTTCCCCCCAAAGTGGCACTGAGCTTTGTTTGTATTTCCACATGCAGTCAAGGTGTAGTGAGTGAGACAATCAGTTCTGAGTTGCATAATTGTGAGTCTGTTCCCACTGTCTCTCTTCATGATACATACCTGTAATCATAGATTCATACCGAATGTTTTTCCCCACGCAGGACCCTTGTATGATGATCTTTGTCCTGAATAAAGGAAAATTCCTGCTGTGAGGAGATTATTTGGCCATGCTCCTCTAGTACATTTGATATCAGGTAGCTGCAAATAAGGCAGATGGCCTACAAAGTTGAAGAAATTTTGAGTGGTTTGGGGAGTCTAGAGAGACTGTAGTTTAACCTAGAGGTGCAGGTGTATACAAGGAGTTTGGGATCATCTTTGGAAGTCACAGATTGAGGTGGCATTAGGAACTTTTAAATTGAGGTGATAGTTACAAAGTGACGTGATGGGAAGGAAATAGGAGCTTATTTAATTGTTTGGATGTAACATTTTACATTTAATTGGTAGGTGTATGTCTAAATGCATGTTTGAACATTCACCAACAGGTGTTTTTTCCCCCAAATAATATCCCTTAATTTAGAAAAGTTACAGTTGTAAGAGAAGGAAATACACTAAATTAACTGCAGAACCACAGTATTCATCTATTTAGAAGTCAGTGAAACCAGTCTGCTTGTCTTGGTAGATGCCACTTAGTAGTGGACTGCTATATGCAGTGGGAAAGAACGAAAGAAGCAGCAAAACTTGAAGAAGAAAGAGGAGAGGTCTGTGATTGTTTCTCCGCTGGCCTGAGGCTGTTATTTATCCAGCTTCCTGAACCGTGTAAAACAAAGTAGAGAACCAGGAAATTGGCAGAACAGCATTCTGAGAAGCCAGAAGTACCTTGTATCCTAAGCTTTGGGTGCTTCTCTCCACTATAGGTGTTTGCTTGATGTGTTTGTTAGTATTTTATTTATGTTTCTCTAACATTTTCACAACTAGTTTCTTAACTCTTTGCAAATGAGAACTGATTTGAGAAACAAAAGATTGTCTAGAGGCAGGCACCGTTACCACAAGAAGAATCAAAAGTCAGTATCTCAGGGTATAAAAGGAGGTTTTTTTAAATGAGCATTTGTAAAACTTAATAGTCATGGACAGGTTGCTTTGAAAACAGTGGCTCTGTGCTGCTCTTCATACCTGGAATACCTTGATCTGGACTAGTCATCTTTCAGGATTCTTTGTGATTCTGTTTCATGAAGCCCTCTGGACACTCCAGAAAATCTCATGATACTTTCTGAATTTGTGTTGTTAATTCTGAGCCCCTATATTGTCGTGTTTCTGTTGTCAGTGATCACTTTCAGTCCTACTCAGTCATGCCAAGAGTTCTTATTGTATTACAGACATGCCCAGTCTGTGCCTTTTCCTGTTCTTTGCCTTTTCCTGTCACACTCCCCTTGCCTAAATTCCTCACATTACAAAATACTGCTTATCACTCAAGACATACTTTAGAGCTTGGTTCTTTGATGAGCCAGTTCCTGCAGTTTCTCTAGGCAGAATCATTTCCATGTCTGTGTTGCCATCACTTTAAATTAACTCAGTGTTCTCTTAACTTTTAAACAGCAGGTAGAAAATGGATGATTGGTTTAGCAACAGTTGTGTAAGGTGTAAGGGAGAGGGAAAAATCCGGTATGCATACAGAAATACTTCTGCCTGAAGCGTATTCTACTCTTTCAGGGTATTATATCTGGGATATTTTAACTGGTACAGAAAAGCAAAAAGCTATACATATTAATCAAATGTCATTTACTTTCTTCAATACAAGAAAAGTCTGAGTCTAAGCCTTGGTGTTTAAATCAACTAAATCATTTAAGCCATGGATGAGGAATAAGATGGTGACACATTACTTTTTATAACCTATTCTGTGACCTTTACAGTGGACTAACAATTCTGAAACTTGGTGAAGTATCTAGATGTTATTTGAAATTTCTGTTGACTAATCTTGTATTTTCCTTATTGCATTTTTAAATTTTTTTATTTTTTTTTTCTCTGACCCAGAGTGCTCATCCAGGAGAAAGGAAATACTCTCTTTCCTTCATTTGAATATTATGTGATTTTTCTGAGAGCTAGCAAGTTTCTTTCCCATTTAATTGCTTTACCTTAGTTGTGATAGGCAGTCTGTGTGTAAATTAGCTTTCTGTTTCAGTGTTAATTTTTTAATTATGGACTTCTGAAAGATACTTTAAATAAAAATTTGAATGTTCTCATAGATTCAATATGGAAGAAGATTGGAATTTCCTATCTTGGAAACTAAAAATGCTAGAAAGGGGCCAGAAAAATAGGGTATTTCTAAAATACCATTTGTCATTTTAAATTTATCTGTTTGTAAGATTATCTCCCTAGATAGACTTCTTCGAGGGTTGGTTGGTATTTATTGTATCCTTGGGACCTAGCAGAGTTCCTGGTATACTAAAGGTCTTGAACTCAGTAGTAATCTTGAGTGATCACCTGATGGCTTATGTTTGGGTTTTAAAAATTGCTTAAGGTAATTAGTAATATATTGTGAAAAGACTTTTATGTAAAATATTTAAAATAAAATTTCTGACTTTGTAAACTTTCACCTTAAGGTGATGATTCCTTTCTCTGTAAGTATGTTTACTTGCCCACGTGTCCAGTGGCACAAAAGTCCTGCGGGGGCCAGTTCTCTAACTCTAGTCCACCACTCTTTCTGCTATACACAGATGGGCCTCTGACATGTTACCAGAAATTTAATGACAAGAGCTAGATTTTTTTCTTTCATCGTGAATGATTCTTCAGGGCTTGCCTATTCATCCAAGTATTGATGAAACATGTACAAGACACCGGGAATTTGGTTTGTTCTTATTGACTCAAAATATTGACTGCAAAAGGACAGATTTAAATCTAGTTCTGTTTTGGTTGTACCACCCATTTAAAGTGATGAGCAGGGAACACTTTATGTTACTCAGATCTTAAAGGGAGAATTTATACTCTTAGATTTTAGGTTAAAAATAGTAATTGTCAGTGAAATATGATGTTTCTGATGATACCAGGGAAAACAATACAAGACCATAGTAGAAAAACAACATCCTAGAAAGCACTGAATGTTAAAACTAATAAATGGTAAAGCACATTTATTAGTTTGCAATTAGCAATAATCGCACCTTGGATAAACATCATTGGCTATGATACTGACACTGCAAAGCTATCACATGTTTATTAGAGAAAAAAATTCTCTTGACTTTATCTCAAAAATAAAAAGTGATTTGGACTTAGGATGTTGACATTCTTCATCGATTTGGGAGGTTTTGTACTGCAGAATACTGCCATTCACAGAGGCTTGATAATTTCTGTGATACATAATTTTTTTTCCAGTGTACAGTGTGTGAGCCATCAACCTTATTTATGAGATTTATTTACAAAATTATTCTTGATAATATCTTTTTAAAATTGAAGATTTGCTCGTACTGAAGAGTTTCTTTAAAAGGTATCCAAGCACTATAGGAAAATTCAAATTAGTAGTACATATTCTAAGCAATGGCAGCCTTATTGGGATGACTTAAAACTTCCCAACAAGGCCATATTTGGTGGCTCTGATTTGAATTTGACAGTTCCCACCAGCTTGAACCGCTGGTGGTATATACTTGACTGTCCCATCAGGGCATCTTAT
>RJWT010022922.1:0-17003 GCA_004365215.1 Cuniculus paca | reverse complement strand
AAGCGTTCCTTTTTCCCCACACCCCTCCAGCATTTGTTTTCGGTTGATTTTTTGATGATAGCCATGCTTTCTTTAAGATGGAATCTCAGTGCTGTTTTAATTTGTATCTCTTGAATGACCAATGATGTTGAACATTTTTTCATGTATTTATTTGCTGTTTTTATTTCTTTATCTGAGAAGTGCATATTCAGCTCAGATGCCCATTTTTGGATTGGGTCTTTGAATTTGGGGGCGTCTGATTTTTTCAATTCTTTATATGTTCTGGATATAAGTCCTTTGTCTGTGGGACAACTCGCTATAATTTTTTCCTACTCTGTGGATTATCTTTTTACTCTGTTAGTGATTTCTTTTGTTGTGCAAAAGCTGTGAAAATCAGCGTGGAAATTCCTTAAAAAACTAGGAGTAGAAATGCCATTTGAACCAGCTATTCATCTTCTGAGTATCTTTCCAGAAGAATTAAAAATATCATACCACAGTGAAATATATGCCATGTTCATTGAAGCAAAATTTGTAATAACTAAATATTGGAAATAACCCAGGTGCCCATCAACTGAGGAATGGATAAAAAAAGATGTATTTTTTAATATTATGGAGTACTACTCAGCCATAAAGAAAGATTAACTTGAGACTTTTATAGGTAAATGGATGCAACTCAAGACCATACTCATAAGTGAAATTAATCAGATCAATACATTTTATTGTCTCACTAGTGTGAATAACTGAACAAGTAAATAGGGTGAAAATGTACAATAGATATTGTGAATTGGGAAGAAACTCCTCAAAAGAAAAGGCAAACTGTGATGAGGGAAAAGGGGAAAAGGAAGAAAGGGAAAAGAAAAAAAAATATATGTATATACAAGATAGTTAAGATAAGTATTCAGCTAGCTTCTCTTAGTTCCTTGAAAAAAAATTTTGTACTAGTATTGTTTGGACAAGATATCATGCCTATATTTTGTACTCTGAGCAACAACTTCAAAGACAATACACAATGTATCAACTATTGTAAGGGTCCAACTAACATGTTTTGAAACTCAGTTTCATTGTTTTATTTATTATTTTTTCTTTAAAATAAAATTTTAAATAAAAATAAAAAATAAATTCTGCCTTCAGTAACCTCCTCGGTGGTGTGAGATTGACCACAATGGAAGGAGTTAGCTCAGAAATGAGCAAAACCATACTGAAAGGTTTCTGTCCTAATATAAATTACTGGACATTAAGGCAGTGGTGTAGCCAGACCACTAGCCCCTCCCTCCTCATTACAGCTTCCTCCTAAATGCCAAAATTCCCACGAGTCTGTTACATGTCATCAGTGCCCGCCCCAAGCGCCGTCCCCTTCTGGTTAGGGACCATATAACTCCCTGCCCCCTCCATACCTGGCCAGGAAAATAGCTCAGCTGTTCTGGCTGGACGTTTTCTCTCTGCGCCCCCAGCAAGCCCCCAATAAATTCCTCCCTTGGATATCTCCTGCTTCTCTACTGCACCAAAATACCCTAAAACATACAAATTGAAGTTTCTGTGTTTTTCTCCCTGAATAGTTGATTATTAAATGTTTACCAGCACACCATAGCTCCAGAAATTATTAATACATTTTGCTTATCTAGTTTATTATATAACTGTATGACAGAGAGTGTGTAAGTGATCAGGTTATTATCGATATATTCATAGTTTCAAATGAATTTGTAATCTGAAATGATCAGTCAGTTAAATGCATCTTACCATGAAGTAAAATAGCCTATTTTAAATTCCTCAGTTTTGGGGTTTATGTCGGTTTTCTTCCTAAGTAACTATTTGTCTTATATTTTGCAGATGAAATCAATGAAAGAAAAATATCTTTTCCTGATACTTTCTGAAACTGCAAACATTTATACTATATAATTCATGTAGCACATTCACCACTACATGTATGTCCAGAGTTTTGAATTCTCACATTGTTCTGGGGGTACGGAGCAGTCTTCACAGAGTCCTGAAGGGAAGTTTTAGGCTTGGAGAGACTACTTCATTATAAAAAATGCATTCATTTATTTAACAAGCATTTATTAAGCATCTATTAAGTCCTAGACGATAATGAATTTTTAAAAAGACAGCTCTACTCACGTGAGCCTTACACTCCAGTTAGGGATATAAACATTAAACACTTACACAAATGTATACAAATACAAATCTCTTCTATCCTAGGAAACTAACCCAGCTTGAGAAAAATAGGAAGGCAATCACTGGGTCTGGGTTACACAGTGAGTTGAAATTTCTAACCCTAGAAAACCCATTTTCCAGAAAACCCCGGCAAACCATGACAGCTCTCCCAGGTCTAAGAACAAGGTAGGGTCACTTAATAATTTTTACATAAGGAAGTGTTAGCATTAGACTTGCATTTTCAAAAAATCACTAGCTTCTGGCACGGAGGTTGTGGAACAGGCAAAAAGGGCAAGGGGAGACCTGTCCCTTGGCTACTGCAGCAGTTCTGCAGGGGATTTGGAGGCAGGCATCCACAGCGGATGTAGTGACAAGTTGGTGGATCCCCAGGTGAATCCAGTGGGATGTGAAATGTTTAAACTACTTCCAAGAAAGTTATATTGTAGTTGAAAAAGTGGCACACAGGTATAAAGTTACAGAAACAAGGTGTAATCTGAAAGTAAACTGAGAAGCTCATGCTCCAAGTACCACAGGAATTTACAGCAGGAAATGGATCAGGATTTCCATGGTTAGAATTTGAATGCAGAGGCCAGAGGTGGCAAAAGGCAGCAAGAAAGGTGAATAAAGCCATCTGTGGGGCAGAGCTGGTTTGTAGAAGAGAGAAGAACAAAGACATTATGAGAACTCAATAATCATCAGAATTTAATAGACTTGATAGGAGATTAAAGAGTGAGATATTTTAAATGTTTTACATACAAAGGATAAAGAGGATAGCAAGATTTAGGAAGTTAAATTATGCTAGACTTTTGTGGTTAAGAACATATTATCTGCATGGATGTTGAGTAAGGACTAGAATTAGGTGGCTGCAATTAGGAATGGAGACAAGAGACAAATATTTGGAGAATCCAACAGGTTGGAGATGTTGAATTTCCTTTAGACATATGAAGACCTTAAAATGACAATGAGTGTCACTATAATAAATATCCAATATGCAATGTAAACTAGATGGTTTTATTTGCATTCCTCCACATTGTTTCCCTGTTGTCTCTTCTCATTAGCTTTCTCGCAAAGAATGTTCCCTAATTTGTAAGAAAGAAAAATTCTGAAAGGTTTTATGGAATAGAATATTAAATTCTGGTTTTTAAAGCACTTGGAAAGGTTTTATGGAATGAAATATTTTGATATACAATCACAATATCACCTTAAACAATATTTTCACACAATAAAATTGAATTTCTCAAAGTCATAGATTTGTTTGTATACTTTACCTGTTCTGAGAGCTACTGATTATCAGACAATCTGACAACAGTAATTTTAACAACTATAAATTGAGTTCTATTTTAGTGAGATTGGTGTGATAAAAAAATTTATAATACTTAACTTTCATTAAAATTAATAATTTTGTAATTAATAGCAAAATAGCCTTATGGTACATCATTCATTTTTATAAAAACTTATATACACATATCCTCTCTGCAAAACATGTTTATTTATAAATGGCCTATCCTCTCTTGCGGCTTTTGTCAGATGAAGATACTCTATTTCACCATCTTCTTTTTTGTGGCACCAGGGATTGAACTCACAACCTTGTGCTTGCCAGGCAGGTGCTTAGGCCACTGAGCTAGATCCCTGGCCCTATTTCATCATCTTCTTACCCCTTGACTCTCCTGAAACAAACTACCACCAATACACCAATGTAATATTCTGCAGAAAATCTCAGGTTTCCAGGTCCAAACATGCTACAAATGACAAATACTAAAAGAAAATGTCTCTGCTATAGATTAGATTCAGAGAGGACACCAACTGTTGAAGACATCTGCTAAGTGGAATTTTTAATTTAATGGAATTTGTTGTAACCCTATCAACAAAACTCATTTCCTGTATACCATCTGTTGAGACACTTTGAAACTGCCTTGCTTATGTAGAACCAGATGTAATAATCGTATCCAGTAAAGTGGAATACTACTATTTACTTTTTTTCTTTGTGTTTATTTTCTAATGCTTTCAAAGTCATCAGAAGATGAATTGGGAAGAAGAAAACATCAAGAGCGACAGGAAAAGATTCAACGATAAAATAACCAAACAACTTGATTTTTAAAATGAGCCAAGAACTTGAGTAGAAATTTCTCCAAAAGATATCTAAGTAGCCAAGGCCACTAATCACTATGTAAATACTATCAAAACCACAATGAGATATCATTTCTTTCTTTCTTTCTTCCTTTCCTTTTTTTTTTTTTTTTTTTTTTTTTTTTTTTTTTTTGAGACAGGGTTTTGCTATGCAGTTGAGACTAGCCTTGGGCTGGCATTGTAGCCCAGGCTGGCCTTGAACTTGCAACAATCCTCCTGCCTCAGCCTCCCTAGTGCTGGGATTACAGGAGTGCAGCACCATGCCAGTTCGAGATACCATTTCACATCGATTAAAATGACTATTATTTGTAAACAAAGACAAAAGCAAACAAATAAAAAAAAAACAGAAAGTAAAAAGTGTTGGTGGGGTTGTCCAGAAACCTGAGCCCTTGTGAACTACTGGTAGGAACATAAAATTATGCTGCCATGAAACACCATATGGTAGTTTCTAAAAATTAAAAATCAAATTACCATATGATCCAGAAATTTCAATTCTGAATCTATACCAGAAAGAATTGACAGCAGGGAGTAGAACAGATATTTGTACAATGTTCAAAGCAACATTATTCACAGTAGCCAAAGGTGGAAGCAACCGACAGATCCATTTTCAGATGAATGGATATAACCTGTAAAAGTAATCAGTATCAAGTTGTACATACCATTTTAAGTAAACAATATAATCTATATTATTAAACACTGATCAAAACTTTTAACGATCACTTTTATTGGCATAGTCGCACTATAATTTTGTAATTACTTCAACATTTCCTCCAGTGTGACTCGATTTCGGGTGAGAGAGTCTATGTACAATCTGAATCCAATCTGTGTGAATGAAAACACCCGTCTGAATTCTGATGAAAAGCTCTCTTGCCATCCCACAAGCCCCCCGAGGCCAAAGCTTTACCTTCCAGTCTCTTTGTAGCTGAAGTGGAGCAAAAGACGAAGCTTTGGTAAGCGAGATTCATTTACTCTGGAATTTGCAACCTGTAGAAGTTGCGGCCATAGAGACCCCACTCTGGCTGTGGCACTGAATCTGCAGCCGCACCGGCTTCCAGGGCACGCCCAGCAGCCACTCAGTGCTGCCAGATGGTAGTGCCCTCTAGGGTACCAGGTGCTGCAGAGCAGCTACCGTGTCCTCACCCCCTGGATTCAAGGGGCTTTTGTTTTGCTAGATTTTTTGAGACAGGGTCTCACTATGTAGTTCAGGCTGGTCTCGAACTCACTTCATAGCCCAGGCTGGCCTCGAACTTGTAATGGTCTTCTTACCTCAGCCTCCTGAGTGCTGGGATTACAGGCACGCACCACATCACCTAGCTGTCCAGGGTCTGGTTTTGACCACAGCATTCTCTGCTCCCCATTTGCCTTCCTCTGGCCTGTTTCCCATGCCTAGTTCCCCTGTCTTCCTAGAAAGTCTTATCTAAATTTTTTTTCAATAAATCCCCTCCCCCATTTTTTGTGGTACTGAGGATGTTCTACCGCTGATACCTCCAAGCGCTTTTTATTTTTTATTTTAAGACAGCATCTCGCTAAACCACCCAAGATGGGCTCCAATGTGCCGTCATCCTCTCTCTGCCTCCCAAGTCACTGGAATTACAGCTGTGCGCCACCATACCTGGCTATAATTTCCTCTTTGAATTGTATTAGTCACAATTGCTTGCCTTTGCTTACAAATAAAATCCTGCCTTGTACAGCTATTATTATATTTTTTAAAATTTACCTAAATAATATGATGGTCATCTTTGTACTTACATGAAGTTTATTTTTTCCTTGACTTTTTAAAAAATCAGCCATCAAATAAAAAGTGAAAGGATGATATCAATTGGCTTGACAAAACAGTGAGTATACAAATGATTAAAGACTATTTAAATATTTCAGACTATTATGCTAAATAAACTAGGATTTAGGCATCAGAAGGTACTGAGTTTGAAGTGACAGCCTTTAAAAATATAGATTTAGCTTTGTTTTATGTGTGAAAACATAGGCTAAAATTGAAGAAATCTAACACTCTCATGAAAGTTCTTGTAAGAAGATTTAAACAGGCTATTTAATTGTATTCTTCCTGATACCCATTCAGTATAGTTAGAAAATAAGGCACAATTTTGCTTAAAGTTTAAACTATCCATATTGAATTCAAAGAAAAAAATGTGTATGTGTGTCCTATTCCTTGATTCCTTCAGCTAACATACCTTGAGCATGTAGTATGGGGATGTCCCAGGAACTATTCAGAGGCTGGGAATTCACTAGGCTCTAATGCAAGATAGGTATTGATCGTAGAACCACACAAGTTAAACAGCTGTGCCAAAAGCACGTTCTTATTTGACCTATATAGAGAAGTCTTCTTGTGGAAGTGGTGGCTGAAATTAGGTCTCAATGATGCATAAGAGCTAATTTTGTAGAGAAAAGGGACATAAGTAAAGAGAGGAGACTTCTGGATTTACTGAGGGTTGATATTTTGCCAAAGAAGAAAAATTAGGAAAGTAGGAAGTTTTGGGTATTAATGAGTGCTAGTAAAATAATAAAGCAAGAAATCTAAGTTGCGAACACAGAAAAACAAGAGAGAGAAAACATGATGGATTAAAAGGAATTGTGAGCCCAGTGAAGAGGCAGTACCCTAAATCAACCTTTTAAATCAATTTCCAAAATGTAGAGAAGATACATGTCAAAATATTATAATTCAGATTCAAATTCAAGTGGTGTATTAAAAATGTATTTTCAAAAGTTAGTACAGTACATGAAACAAATTTGCAAAATATTCATTAACAGTTAAAGATTGGAGGTGGATATACAGGATTTCATTATACTGGAAAAGAGCTTTGCCAAAAAAGGCCATGAAGGGGGAAAAGTTCTTTAAAAGTTATAAGTAACATTTCCAGAGCAATGTAAGATGACCCTGCATTCATGAAATAAGAACAGGAACCAGAAAGAAAAAATTAGATCTATTTGGAGGTTCAGCATAAGAAAAAATGGGATTTCAAAAAGAAAGAATCAAGAAAATGGAGAGGAAGGCAAGAAATACAAAATAATTTAATAAAATTTCTTGGAACTGAAAGACATCAATTGAAAAGCCAGAAAATCACCAAGCACAGTGAATAGGAAGAGACACCCTAAGGTTTACCTTGAGACATTTTGGGACTCTGGACACAAGGAAAGATCCATTGACCTAACCATCTTTTTTCAGGCCCTCACCTTCCTCATGCCCTCTCTCCTCTTTTCCAGTTTAAACTCAGTGGTCAATAATCCTAATCCCTTCCTTGGATAGAACCTCAGCATCTCTGTCTCTCTTGCACTTTTATCTGTTCTGTGAAAAATCACCACCTTGGTTAAATTAAATTTTCCTGTCACTCCACTTCTCCACTGGTGCAGGTGAACATAAAATTGAGAAAATTCATATTGACTGGTTTTATATCAAATACACAATCATTAGCTTCAAGTGGATTCTTACTACTACCCAGCAATCAGATGATGTTACCCTCCTTCCCCACTTCTCCTAGGTAACTACTTCACTTTTGTGTCTCTCCCCTCCAGCTTCAAACACCAACTTCCATTTTCCATTTTTATATTCTAAGAAAGCTGAAGCCATCAAGAATTCTATAATAACACTATTTCTATTACATCAACTTTCCCCTTTACAGCATCTCATTCCCAACAGCATACAAACCACTGTTATTTCTCATACCTTTAGTACAAAAACTTCTTCTACCCCACACCTTCTTCTAATTCTATCATTTTCCTTTCTTGTATAATAGAACTCTGAATTGTCTGTAGTCATTGTCTCCAAATGATCTACACTCACTCATTTGAACCAAAAAGATTCTCCCCTCCAAAATGCTATCAGAAAAACCAGTTCTCATCTTACTTGACCCATAACGGCACCTGAAACAATGGATCACTCCCTCGCCAATACCCATTCTTCACTGTCTTGTAAAACAGCACACTCTCCTGATTGTAAATCTGCTGCCTTGACCACTTATGAGTTCCTTATCATGACTTTGACCTGTAAACTTTGGAGGACTCCAAATCTCAATCTTCTCTTTTTTACTTATGTTTACATCCCAGGGTATCTCAGTTGGCCCCATGATGTTAAACACCTATTTCTGGTCACTCTCAAATTTTATTCCTAGCCTTGAGCTCCATACCAGCATATCCAACTGCCTTTTTAAATTCTCTACTTAAAGTTCAAATACATGTGTCTTTCTAATATATCTGAAATTAAATAGTCTTTCTTTCAAAATGTTTTCCATTTCTCATTCTTTCCACATTAGTTAATGGCAGCTTCACACTTTAAGTTCTACAGCCCAAAGACGTGCATGCCTGATACATAAACAGAGCATGAGGCTCTACCTTTCAGAAGTTTAGAATTAAACTATGCTTCACTATGTCACGGCAGTTCTCTGATCCAAGTTACCGACACCTCTTGTCACCATAATGTCTTGCCAAGACTGTTAAAAATAACTCCCTAAATGAGTTCCCTGCCTCTATCCTTGTCTCCTTTCAGTCATCCTCTAAAACAGCAGCCAGAATGATAACATCACAATACAAGTCAGTAGAATTCTGTCTCAAATGTTCCAGTAATTTCCTTTATCAGAGTAAAAGCAAAATCGTAACTCCAACCCTCAAGACCCTTCACCATTTGGTCTCATTTCCTCTCTTGACTCACTTCCTCATCACTTTATCATGCAATTACCCCACTATAACCACACTGGCCTGCTTCTTACTTTTTCTCCATCAAGTCAGGTACTATTCTGCTATACATGTAAGAGTTCAATCAAGGAAGCAAAAAGAGTAGCAATATAGAATAATGTATTAGCTACTTTCTCTTTCCTGTGACAAAGTTACCAGCACCCACAAATAAAAGGTTCATTTTGGCTCACAGCTTGTAGAGGTTTGTACCCAGAGTCAGTTGGTTCCAAGGCAAGGCAGCAAGGCAGAGGACAAATAGTTCATGACATGGCCGGCAGAAAGTAGCAAGTTTCCCTTCTTTCTCTTTCAATCCATCCAGGCTACAAGCCTATTAGTTGGTGCACCCACACACCCAAAGTGGATCTTCCCACCTCAGTAAGTCCCTTATCCACCACCAGAACTATGCTAAACCAATCAGTACCACACACCCATGATCTAGTCCCTCCCAAAAGCCCCACCTATAAGTGTATGAGGTAGGAGAGGGACATCTAGATACAAACCATAACAAGAAATTAATTTTTTTTTTGCAGCATCAGGGATTGAACTCATGACCTCACGCTTGCCAGGCAGGCGCTTAGGCCACTGAGCTAGATCTCCAGCCCAAGAAATTAATTTTAAGTATTTGACCTTATGCAATTGAGGTAATTAATTATGCAGTTTACACACAACTTTGCTTTTGCATATGATGCTAGTTCTGAAGCTAGCAAAGCAGGAAGTTGGTAAAAAAAAGAAAGCTACAAGGTGAGGGAGAGAAAATTCAATATGGAGCCCTTGGAAGGAGCTGGGATTGATGATGACCTGCATCCTTCATGTGTTTCCTCAAAATCCACTGTGATCTTTCACCTTCTCCAGACTCTAGCCCCAGAGCTGTAGGAAATCTGTAGGAGAACTATGGGTCCTAATTTACAGCATTAAACATGTACCTGGCTCAAGAGATGGAGAAATTGAAGGAAGACATACATCATGACCTGGAAGGGCTGTGGTCCTGGCTGCTGTCTCATGTCAACAGAGTTTATCCAGCAGATCCATGGTCCCTGCCAGGGAAGCAACAGCATCTGAGCCTATGTCAATCTTCTGGCCAAAAAGTGATTACTGCTTCACTCCCACCTTCCAAATTTTGGGCAAGGTTTTCTCAAGGCCAATCCTAGGCAAGAACCATATGTGGAAGTGCTCTGAAGTAAGCTTAGTTGAACTGACACAGTACAAAGCTACCTTGCCTCCTTCAGAAGCTTTGCACTTCTTCCCTTTGTCCGCCATGCTATCTCCTCCACCCCCAACAGCCACACATCCTGCAAGACTTTACTCAAAAGTCACAGTGTGCAAAGGTTTCAGTTCATAGTCAGCTGGCTCCAAGGCAAGGTGGCATGGTAGAGGGGCATCGCAGAGGAGAAACAGTTTATACTAGGTAGAAGGCAGCAAAGCAGTGAATAGCAAGCACCAACTGATAAGCAACCACAGCAGCCTTTTATCTGTTTCTTATACTCTATCCGGGCTACACACCCTAAAGGCAGATAGCACCCGTGTCCAGTGTGGACCATTCCATTACCCACACCCATCACTATGCCAAACCAATCAGTGGACTAATTTACTAACCATGTACCTCTAATCCCAGCATCACACACTCTGGATCCAGCCACCTCTGAAAAGCCCCATTCAAAACCACATAAGGCTCTTGGGGGACATCTAGACACAGCCATAACACCTAACATTCTGAGTTTTAAAAATTACGTTACTTTTCTAATTTAAAAAATTAGATTTTTAAGTGACTTTATAAACTTTAATTTTCCATAGTGATCACTCAGGATAATGTATCTCATTTGATAATTACAAATTTTGTTTTAGGTACCTGAATGCTAAGATTAAAGGTTTTTTTCTAGAAATAAAACTTTTCTCATCCTCTCCTGATGTACTTGATATTAAACTTGGATTCTTACAACTTGCTGGTCTGGAGAGAATGAAGTGCATCTCTTGCTTTGAAACATGTGCTTGATATTATTTAAATGATGCTCTAAGATGTGGTAGAAAGAGTACAAGTGATGAAGTCAAATATATTCATACATAATGTACAAAACTTGAAAGGAACATTAAAATAAATGAAGTATTTTATGAAAAGCACAACACACTGCCTAAATTTCCTGTGAGACTTCTTACATGTTCTGTCTCTATACATGTGATTTTATTTTATTTATTTATTTTAGTACTGCAGATTAAACCACATGCTAAGCAAGCACTCCACCACTTTAAAAAAGTTTTTATTTTAAGACAGTGTTACTCACTAAGTTACTAAATTTTCCAGGTTGGGTTTAAACTTGCTATCCTCCTGCCTCAGCCTTCCAGACTGCTGAGATTAAAGGCATGCACCACCATGTCTGGCCACATGTGATGCTTTGTAAGTTTTTATGTATTTATTCATTTATTTACCTTTAATTTTTACCTTTGTTAGTACATGTTTGCAGTACATAATGACTGCATTCATAGTAGGGATCCATACATATACATACCACATCTTACTACTCTGTCATCCATTTCTTCCTCTCCTCCTTCCCCCATCTCTTGGTGCCATTCCGTTTTGCAAAATATCTGTTTCTCTTTTTTCTATTATCTTTTATTTTGCTCTTGAATTTATTTATATTGTGGATTTCTCATAAAAGATAAATCATGCAATATTTACGTTTGTGTATCCAATTTGTTTCACTTAATATTACGGTCTCCAGATATATCTGTTTTCCTATAGATGACTCAATTTTATCCTTCTTTATGGCGGAGTAGTACTCCATTGTGTGTAAATGTCATCATTTCTTTATCCATTCGTTAATGGATGTATAGGCCACTTGCAAGATTTAGCTATTATGAGTTGTACTGCTATAAACATATGTGTGTATCACTATAATATGATATACTTAACTCCTTCAGGAAGATACCTAGAAGGGGATCTTAAATGAAATGTAAATTTAATCAAATCAGTAAAAACTTGCTTCAGGACTCTATTACCTTTAAAGATATTATACTAGGTCTCAAGGGTCATGTAAAGAAAAAAATCTCTGCTTTCAAATTACTTGCAGTCTACTGGGGAAACATGGCAGTGACAACAATCTGTTTACCCTAATCTAGAAGCCTGGGGTGACAATATACACCCTTCTACAAAAGTGCATTTCCCAGTATCTCTTGAAGGTGTGGGTGGCCATTGTAACACAGAAGGAAGTTTTGAGTTGAAATTTTAAGAAAGTCCTTTTTCTCTTCCTTTTCTGTCTCTTCTTGCCTAGAGCTCATCTGAATGACTAGAATCCCAGCATCAACTTTGAGGGAAGCAACCTTGGTATTGGAAGTCACTCATAAAGGACAGTGGAACTGAAAGGCAGAGGGAACACACATTCCTGGTTATCAGCCCTGCGCATCCTTTTTCTTTTAAAAGAAAAATCTATAAACCTTTGCCTTATCTCAGTCTCTTTTTTAGATTTTTCTTACATATTCAAACTTAGTCCTAATTAATGCAGCAAATAAGATATAAATAAACCAAGAGTTCAAGAATTATATAAAAATGTGGCTATCGTTTAGTAGAAAAAATGGCATTTGGCAGAACATGATTTACTGAAAAAATATTTTTTAAATCCTGAAAAACAGTTTATAGACCGTAAGTGTTGAATCTGGGGTCTGAAAATAAGTATAAAAATTTCAATAAGACAAGACAAAATATTAGGGGAAATGAATTTTTAAATAAATCATGTTAAAACAATTGAAACTGTGTTTGGAAGAAAATAAATAAAATTGGGTTTATCCATCACTTCATGTTTCAAGATACATTGCATATGGATTCAAAAATAAAAATGTAAAAAACAAATCATAAAATCCAGGTGAATTCCTCCTAAAAAGTAAAGGCTTTATAAATATGACTCAAAATCCAGAAACGATAATAGAAAAGACTGATAGTGACACATGACTTAAAGATTTTTCATGTTGGAGAATAAAGATAAAAAAAATAAAAAAGAAGAAGAATAAAGAAAGAAAGAAAACCCATGAGCAAAATGAAAATACAAATGAACAGCTGGAGGAAAACATTTTCAATTTTATTATTCCAAAGGCAAATCTGCCTAACGTAAAAGGGGTTCCTAGAAATCCATTCTGGAAAAACAGCACAAGGTAAGGGCTATGCAGCTGTGACAGAGGACGTGCTTAGCGTGAGGGAGATCGAGATTCATAACCAGCACCACAAAGGAAAAACACAAAAGGGGGCACAGAATGACAACCCAATAGAAAAATGAGCAAGAGTCATAGCCCAACTTTTCACATGAAAAGAAAGGCAAATGAGCCTTAAATATATGAAAAGATGCTAGCCTTATGCAAAATAAAAGACTGTAAATTAAAAACACTGAGAAACCCTTTTTCACCTAACAAACTGACAAAAATTGAAAGGGTGACAAAGCTCTGTTCTAAGAGGTTAGTAGAAACCTGGCATTCTAACCAATGCTAGTGGAGAGAAAATCCATTACAGAGGAATGTGGCAATTTATAGCAAAATCGCATATACTGTAGTTTTATCTTTTGATTCAATAATCCCACTTCTAAGAACATGTTGTTACACTTGTTACTTTATACTAAATTTTTATATATATTTTCGGAGCTTGATCCTGTACTCTCCATGGTTTGCGCATTCAATGAACTGTACACTGCCATGTACATTTCTGTATGTTTATTCTTTATATTACATGTTTTATGTTATCAATGTCATATGCAACATTGTGCACACAATAAAAGAATATTGACAGAAAGAGCCATGTGAAAGAGTCTTTCACTGTATGAGGAACTACATACACAGAAAAGACTTCTGTGGACATAATTCTGATTGAAACCCATGAAGACCCATGAAGTTACTTCATTGTGAGAAAAATCTTATGTGGAAATCGCCAAATATTTTAGTTTTATTTTATCTAACATGGAACTGAATATCAATATAGGAATACTTTCATGCAAAATGAAAGAAGACAGCAGCAGAGAGAAGCGTGGCACTTCACATTTTAAGCCATAGATGGACTTAGTTTAAGGGGTAGGAGGTGGACAACGTATTTGGTACTAAGTTAATTACAAACTGGCAGCATTTACAGTCACCACCCCAGACGGTTTGTCCTAAAATGTTTACCTGCGAGAACTGAAATTTATTTGGGAAGCAAATGAATACTGCAGAAAATTCCTGAATGAGTACTGCATGGTCATGTTCATGTAGATAACTACTGGGTGCAGTGTAGATTCCCCAGGAATCTCACTTGCCTCGCTCGGAGTGCTGGCTTTGTCCCAACTGGCTCCACATGGACTTCTGCTTGACTGTTGGAACTATCTGTAAAGTTCCCCTCTACCAGTGAATGAAGAGATTAAGACAGGTTCCTGGGCTGCAAGAAAGAGAAAGGAGAAAATGCCAGGCAGAGCACTTCTGTTGAGGGTATAAACTGGTTTCCTACATGTATTTTCCCCTTTTAATTAAATCATCTTGTCCAATCCCACGCCCCCCCAACATACACACACATAAATATCCATCAATGAACTCCTCTCCATAATGGAAACTATATAACTTTTCCTAGATGGACTTTAATGAGAAAGAACATTGACATGGTGAATCCCAGGATATGTTAGGATGAAAAGACAATGTAGTGTATAAACACTGTAGAACACATTGTGTGTGGTATGCAATAATCTGTTGGTAACCATGAAGGATTGTGTTATGCTTTGTGTCTAGGTGTCCCCCCAAGGCTCATGTAGTCATAGAAGTGACTGAATATAGCATTTGTGAGTAGTTTGTTTTCTAGCGCTGGGATTGGCGGTGTGAGTGCTGCATCTGCCCAGGGGTGGAGCCAACATGCAATGTAATGTCTGGAAAGAGGCATGCTTCCCCCTCTTTTGCCCTGTTCACTCTTGCCATTTGGAGCCAGGCTGCCCCTCGGCCATGCCACCTTGCCTTGGAACCAGCTAAGAGTGGACTGAAATCTCCAAGAACTGTAGCAAATAAACCTTCCCTTCCCTAATTTTGGGTGTTGGGTATTTTGTCTCAGCAACAAGAAAAAAGTAACTAAGACAGATTGGATCCAGGATCTCTTATGAATCCAAAATCTGCAAATGCTCAAGTCTCTTACATAAAATAATATAATATTTGTATATGAGCTATGTTCATTCTCCCACATACTTTCCATCATCTCTAGGTTACTTATAATACATGGTATAATATGAATATATATAAAGGGATGTTATAGTGTATTGCTTAGGAAACAGTAATAATCAAAAAATGTCTGTAGATATTTAGTATAGATATATTTGTCCTGAATATACTCCAGCCTCAGTTGGTTGAATCTAACAATGTGGAGCCCATTGATGTGGAGGTTGAGCATACTCTTTTATGTAGCTATCACACACACACGCACACATACACCCACGCACACACACACATACTTTTATCTCAAACATTAATCATTTCTAGATGCTGAGAATCTTTGTGCTGGGATGAGAGGGTATCTATCTCATTGTGGTTTGCATTTGCATTTGCATTTTCCTGATGACTTGTGATACTATTTGTTTGTATATTTGCTGTTAGTCATTCGTATGTCTTTTGAGAATGTCTATTCTGATCTTTAAAGCATTTTCTTGTGGTACTATGAATTGAACTCACAACCTCACACTTACCAGGCAGGCACTGTGCCACTGAGCTATATCCCTAGCCCACTTTAGACCATTTTTACCTTGGATTGTTAGTTCTTTATATACTCTGGTTATTAATCCCTTGTCAGGTGAAGAGCTTGAAAATGTTTTCTCTTTCTCTAGATTGCCACTTAACTCTGTTGATTGCTTCCTTCTACAGAAGCTTCTTAGTTTGGTATAATTCTATTATATAACTTGTCTTTTTACTTCAGGTTCCTGTTTTGGGGGTCCTACCCAAAATTTCTTTGTCTACACTAATATTTTGAAGTATTTCCACTACATGTTCTTGTAGCAATTTCATATATCCAGGGCTTACATTAGGTCTTTCATACATTTCAAATTGATTGTTGTATATAAGGAGACACTGAGATCTACTTTCTTCTGCATGTGTGCCAGCATCATTCATTGAAGACACTGAGATCTACTTTCTTCTGCATATGTGCCAGCATCATTCATTGAAGAGACTGTCTTTTCTCTAATGTACATACTTTGCACTTTTGTCAAAAATTAGAAGGCTGTATACATGTAGATTAATTTCTGAGTTCTCTATTCTGTTCTATTGGCTTCTGTGTTGGTTTTTATGCCAGTATCATACTGTTTTACTTACTATAGTTTTGCATTATATTTTGAAGTCAGGTATTGTTTTTTGGATTTTGTTTTTTGTTTAGTTTTGATTTTTTTGCTCAAGATCACTTTAGCTATTCTGGCTCTTTTGTGATTACATGTAAATTTTAGGATTATTTTTTCTATTTCTGTAGAGAATGTCATTGATATTTTGATGAGGATTGTCAGTTGATCGCTTTGGGTAGTATGATCATTTTTATAATATTAATTTTTCCAATCCATGAACATGGACTATGTTTCAATTTTGTGTGTGTCCTCTATAATTTCATCAATGTTTTGTAATTTTCATTGTAGAGCTTTTTCTCTCTCTTGGTTAAATTTATTCTTTATTCATAGCTTGTAATTAGGATTGTTTTCTTGATGTCTTTTTCAGCAAGGTCACAATTGGTATAGGGAAATGTTACATTTTTGTATGTTGATTTTCTATCCTGAAACTTTTCTGAGAAGGTAAATGTTTTAAATGGTATGTACTTGGGAATATGAAAAGAGAGTAACATTTTCCTGATATATACTTTGATTTAGTTTTAAATTCAGAACCATGCTTTGCTTATAAGTCTTTTAAAATGTAAATGTTTTATACATTCAAAATTAAATTCTAAAATAATTCTTCAAACAAAAATAACAAATTAATGAATCATACATCAAATTAGTAACATTATTACACATAAAGGCATCACTCTAAGTAATTTTTTAGCACAAAAATTATATAAACTTAGTAGGATATATTGCAGGGGCCCAAGAGAACTATGAGAAAATCTCAAACTT
>RJWT010022921.1:0-17001 GCA_004365215.1 Cuniculus paca | reverse complement strand
ATTGGCATGGAAAGTACCACAAATATTGGAAAAGTAGGTGCAATAAAATTAAACCAAGTATTCCTTGTTTTTCAGCTCCTGGGAATCGTGGTGGATATAATAGGAGGGGCAATATGCCTCAGAGAGGTGGCGGTGGCGGTGGAAGTGGTGGAATCGGTTATCCGTACCCTCGTGGCCCGGTTTTTCCTGGCCGAGGTGGCTATTCAAACAGAGGGAACTACAATAGAGGTGGAATGCCCAACAGAGGGAACTATAACCAGGTAATGGATCAAGTTGTCTAGAGGGACTGATGATACATGAGATTTTAGTCTGCAAGGTGGTGGTAGGCTAATGTTGGAGAGTCTCAAGTGAATTAGAGTGTATGCCTTGACAAACAGAAAAATTAAGCCTGGTAATGGCAAAATGAGTCCCATTTGCTTTTCAGGTGTTGTAACTAGCAACAATTAAGGTGAATTTCTCATGAAAAATTGAAATGATTGAGATACTAGCAGAAAGCCCAGGGCTTGTGTCTCACCCTCAAGGTGTGCACAGTATCTAATACATGTCTGTTTCTGTCCCTCTCCCACCATAGTTTTATAAGCGTGGTAAACTTTGGGGTTCAGGGTTCCTAAAAGATTTTTCTTTTCCTAGAACTTCAGAGGACGAGGAAACAATCGTGGCTACAAAAATCAATCTCAGGGCTACAACCAGTGGCAGCAGGGTGTAAGTAGTTTCTTATGTGATTATGTACATTAATTATACTGAGTTTCCACAAGAGCAAGTCTTGAAAAAGATCTTGTCCAGGGATTGAAGTGTATAAATGTTAATAGAACAAGGTGCAGATTGTGTTTTATCTGTAGCTATAAATAGGTTGGAGGTTGTTCTAACTTAATTTCATAATAAAGTAATGTGTAATACATTTTGTTCTTTTTACTGCTAGCTTTAATTGTGTAAACTAACCAAGTTACATTTCCTTTTGTAATGTGTACTGATAAATAATGGGCTATTAAAAAAATCTGGTTTAATAGAAATCAGAGGTATGACAAGTATAAATTTATTTCCAGCAGTTACTGTGAATTAGATTCATTGTCATTTCCTAAAAACAATTTGAGTGGTTTATTGATGTTTTTTTCTTTAAAAAAAAAATTTTCTCTTACAGCAATTCTGGGGTCAGAAGCCATGGAGTCAGCATTATCACCAAGGATATTATTGAATACCCAAATAAAACGAACTGATACATATTTCTCCAAAACCTTCACAAGAAGTCGACTGTTTTCTTTAGTAGGCTAACTTTTTAAACATTCCACAAGAGGAAGTGCCTGCGGGTTCCTTTTTTAGAAGCTTTGTGGGTTGATTTTTTTTTTCTTTTCTTTTTTGTACATTTTTAATTGCAGTTTTAAAGTGAATCGTAAGAGAACCTCAGCATTGTGCACGATAAGAGAATGTGTCAGTATTTCAGGGTTCTACATTTTATCTGTAAAATGTGACTTTTTTTTTTTATCACAACGAAAGTAAAATGTTGCTTTGTACCTGGTGTCTTTTATTAAGAATTTACTCCCCCCATTTCTCACAGAGAATAACAGTCGGGAGTCATTGTCACAATATAATAGAAATGTTAGCAACCAGATTCATGGAAGGACTAAGTGGTCCTCATGAATTGCATAAGACTCTGTACTGCTCATATTACACTCCATCCTCTCTAGTTTTTTGGGTAGTAGTGGAAGAGGAGGGGGTAAGCTAAGTAGTTATCTCTCAAAATCTGGGAAGGCTCTTTCTGTCTGAATGAAAATGGAATTGGCATAATTGATAATGAAGATAAAACTTGGAACTGAAATGGAGAAGATGGAGTGTATGTAGAAGGGCTGTTAAAAATGTAAAACTTGGTTGCATTATTTGTGGAGGCTCAAACTTGTGAAGGTTAAATACCATAATTTTTCCATTTGTTCTGCATTTTGATTCTGAAAAGAAAGCTGGCTTTGCCCATTTCTTATTAAAAAAACTTGTTGTAAATCCAGTTGTCTAATGGGATCTATATGAAGTTAGCTATGTCTGTATACCCTTCTCCCACAAAATACTGTATAACTAGTGTGCTTGTAGTAGTTAACTCCACCGTCTTTGTAAGCTAATGAACTTGTGAGTCACCCATTTATATCTTAATTTTTAATCATGTCAGTTCTTGAATGGGTATCTCCTTAGCCTGCTGATTTCCTTTTTCTTTCTAAAGAAAGTGGGTGGAGAAATTAATTTAGACATTTGTTTGCAATAAAAAGAATTCATTTTACTCTTGTTTTGGGATTCTCGCCATCAAGGTTCAAAATCCCTTTATACAACTCCCAAGAGGAGAAATTTTAAGTGTGTGCTTTCTGGACAGCTTATTCTTTTACTCTGTACTTAGAACATTTAGGTTTTAAAAACTTAAATGTATACTGACAGTTGATTTTATAACAAGCTGAATTCTTCCCTTCCCCTCCCCCCCAGACGGCTTTTAACATTTAATTGAGGGGAAAAGGTATATTGGCTGGGAGAAGTTAATGCTCACTGTATCATCTTTACAAAATGCTGACAGCTGTCCTCAACTGATAATTTTATATACATGTATATGATACATGAAACTCTGGGAGCAGATGCTTTTAGAAGCCATCGTACAAGCCAGTCATTGATTTCACTACTACACAACACTGCTAACTTAACTGTAGCTATGTGATAACATTAGATCCCCTATTGTAATTATATTGGGTTTGCACAGAACACTTAATCTTCTGAAGGATCCTCACTATGAAGTGAGGAATCAGGAGTCAAACTGTAGAACTAAAATTTGACTTCAGTCTAGTATTTTGTGTTTTCAGGTTGCTTCTGGTAAGTTCAGGTTTGTGGTATTTCTGATTGTTTTGTTTTAGCCATTGAAAGTCAGAATTTTAACTTGAGTTCATGCTCACAGGAATTACAAGTTGGAGTTGAGTTGTATGATGGTGTATAGGTAGATGATGTAGGTCTAGTTGACATTGAAACAAAGGCTAATTACCATAGAAATTCTTAACAGTACAAGGTAGCATTCATAGGTTTTTTTGTATTTTTAGCAATTGATAACCACTAGCATGAATTACTTTTCAATATATCTTAGGATTGCATAAAACTGCCCATCTTAATCAGCATTTAGATACTATACCGTTTCCATTTGTGCCTTATAAAAACCTTGGGTACACTTTCCAGCTCAAATTTGCTTAACATTCATATCCACAATTACAGCAGAAAAATAATGGTCAAATACTGTTAGTTAGGTCAGTATGCCTAGATCACCCAAGAGTTTGGAGATGGGGTGATGGAATAGATACATGCTGCCTGGACATTTTACAGTTATAAGCTATCTTATGGTGAATGCTGCCTACACTTGGGAAAGAAACAACCTTAGGAAGTACTTAAATTCAGAAAAGGGGCTGAATGTGGTGGTGCATGCCTATAATCCCAGCACTTGGGAAGTGGAGGCAGGAGGCTCCTAACCAGTTGGAAGCCGTCCTGAGCTACAGCTGCATAGTGAGTTCAAGGCTAACCTGAACTACAATAGCAAGAGCCTGGCACCCACCTGAAAAAAAGACCCCCCACCCCCCAAAAGTACATACAAGCAAGCAAAGCTAAGCCAAGTTTTGGCAGAATATTTATGGAGTCTTGGTTTCTTACCTTCCATGTGCCTGTCACCACCCTTCACCCCCATGGCAAATTCTGAAGAACGTTTAGTTCTGAATGGATCCTAGAGAAAAAGATTGCTTTGGGTTCAAAGTGGTTTCATGCTAAACCAAATATGGGGTAGGATACTCGGTATGGCCCTGGTACAGCACTTACGTAGCATGTTCACCTCTTGGAGTATAAACAGCTGAATAGGAAAGAAGACAAAGATAATCACAACTAACTTAGTTTATTGCTGGTGGTCTGCATAGTAACAGCTGGCCTTTGGCTCTGAATTCTAAGACAACAGTGATCATCAGTTTATAATATCCAGACAGCAGAATGAAACTCGCGAGGCAGTTTGACCAAGTCGAGTTCAACCAAACAAAAGGAGGCTGTCTTAGTTTTCTTAGAGATATTCTAGGAAACATAGCTAATAGTAGTTTGAGTTATTTTTCACCTGGAAATTTTATATTCATGAACAGATTCTGCTCTGTATTTAAAATTTCCTTGGTTATGGGAATTGACATTTTTCTATAAACGTGTTCACTAACAAATTGGCTTTGTATTCTTAGAACCGTGTCTGTAATGTGTTCCACTGCACAAAAAATAGTACTTGAATAGTATTTTAGGTAACAACATACATGTCACTATAAAGACCTAATTTCAATCTATGAGAATCTGATTGGAAATGAGTAGAATGAACTTCCTGTAATTTGTAGCACATAACTAAAATGTTTAAAAGCATGGCTTGTGTGAGAACAGTTCCCTAGTTCCTGACCCATGCTCACATGTATTTCCCCTAGTTAAAAGTGATATACCTAGTATTTTATCCAAAGCCATTTTTTCCCCTAAAATTCTTAAAATTTAAACTCTGGATTTGATAATAATTAAAAATTTGATCTCAGTTGCCTAAACTTGCTGAAAACAAGTTGCAGTACCCTTCATATGGAGAGGTTTTGTTACTGTTTTTTCAGCTTGGAATTTTTATGGCTGTTACTCATTAAAACACAACAATTGTACATCTAACCAGATTATTGCTTTTGAGGTTTTAAGTCATTCTGTTTTTGGCTTTTAGTACTAGCAATACAGGTACATGTTTGTAAGACAGTATCCAGCTAACTCATGTAGGAGTGGACCTGTCTTAACCTTAACGGTTTTATTTTTGGAAATGAGGTGTAGTGCTGACTGAAGTAGTATGCGTTTTTTGAGTGTTTGTGTATGCTAGTTTATTTGATGTTAGTTAATACCTAGGTTTGTATCAAATTTGCAAAGCAGTTGGACCAGGACCTCAGATTTTAATTGGGAAGTAGCTTAAGATTATGTACTTAACACTTTTCCATCTTTGCCAGTTGACCAAAAATATATGCGATTGAATAACTAGTTGCCCTTGAATGTTGCATGGAATAGTAGGTTGGAAATTGATGGAGGGATGGCATTCATGAATTAACATAGAATTCAGAAAATTCAATACCTAAATACTTGGTGGATTCACTTCTGATTGTAAGCCAATGTTGGCCAGTTTATCAGTCACTGGATAGATGAACTAAGACGCCTAGGGTATAGAAGACTTACAGACACTTAATTTGTCACTACCTGATTTGCTTGAAATACAAGCTCAGAAAATTTGTTAATCCATTTTCATGCCAAGATTCGAGTACCTGCATCTTGACCGCATAAGGCTTTGCTTTGAAACTGCTGAATCTGGGTGTGAGAAAATTCTGTACAGTAGCTGAAGGTGTTGAGGATGATGACAGTCTGGACTAGTCCAAGTCTGGAAACGTGTCTTAGATTCAGTTCTTTGCACCATTAACACACTCTGCTTGCTAATGCATTATCAGCTCATGTGCATGTTCAGTTTTAATTACTTGTAATACTGGAAATTCTTAATGGATTGCAGGCTGAAGAGCTGACACAGTACAGTGACTGGTTGAACTATTTATTTGTAGCATGTTCTTTCCTGCTGTTTCCTTTGATAGGCCTGGTCCGTATTAGAGAAGGTAGAATGAGTTGTACTTGGTGAAGACTCAGAATGTGGCTACACTAATACCAGTCAAAAAACCTGTAGACATCTAGCTTATGTGCTCTATAAATACTGCAAAAACATAGACAACGTAAAATTAATAGTGATTACAGTTTATTTGGCAACTAACTTAAGAGCTATTAAGGGAGAGTTATGGACAAGTACAAGAACAAAAAGGTTCCAATGTACTTTATTTTTTTCTTTGAAAAGTAATAAAGCAAAAAATATGCTGATTTAAATTTCATCTCCTTTTCCTTAGTCTGTCCATGTGAATGTGCTGTGTGGAAGAGTAAAAGGGCCCAACTAAATGTGTTCCAGTGATTCTAATAGGTATTCCAAATTAATTGTATATTTAACAGTTGTTATGTTAGGGTTCTAGGATCACTGTCAATAAAATTTATTTTTAAAGATGGGAAAAGTGATTGGTAACCAGATGGACAGATTATCAGGGAAAAATAGGTTTTCTGACTTTCCTTTGCATACCTGCACTGAGTATTGGTGTCCTCTCTACATAACAGTTGGATGTCCTTCCATATAACTTAGTATAAGTATTTATACTACGCTCCCTAACATTAGATAGAGATGAAATAAAAACTTTGGAGTTTTAATGTAAAACGGTGAGTAGGATAACTTTCTGTCCTTATTTATCTAAGATCTTTCCTGGATTTATATACAAACTGCTTTAGAGTATCTGAAAAACAGATTGAGCTCCTTTTGGGTCATGAGCATAAAGTAAATTCATTAAAAGTGTGAAGTCAGTTGGGAAGTAAATTTGGCAGACTGACGGAATGGGAAGGTTTGTGGTGTAAGCTCTGATCATGCCAGTCCAGAGCATGTAGTCTGTGTAAATCTGACTTTGATATGCTCAGAAGAAATTAAGTTTTCCTACTACCTATTCTAATGTTTTTAGATAAAAACGAGAGGACTTGGGTGCAGGTGTAATACCTGTTGGTATCAACACTGAACTCAGTGCATTATGGCCTCTGAAGGCAACAACCCTCATGGCTTCTAAAGAGCAGGCAGCTCAAGGTTTCATAACCATTTCTGTTTATTAGAAAAAAACCAATGAAACTAGAAAAATAAAATTTATGTACTAAAGCATACTTCTTCACTTGTCTTTATGGTATAGTGGAAGAATGTTTATGAAAATTCATCTTTTATAAAAGGTGTATGTACAGAGATTATTTTGATTCTAAGAGCTTACCCTTTGATGGGTGGTTTACAGTGTACGGGACACTAATTGCTAGAAAAACGGAGGAAGAGGTACCACTCATTGCTTTGATCTATAAAGTGAACAGGAGTATTGTCTGTTAATGTAATCAGTGGTAGCCTTAAGATGAAAATGTCATGTCATCCTCTAGTGAATATAATGGTTGAAAAGCACTCAAATATTCACAACACATCTGTAGTGCTCACATTACAAACTTTAAGTGCAATACTTTGAAGAATATATTTATAATAAAATTTTTCTTGTCCCAGCTGTTTCCCTTTTAAAAAACAATTTAAGTTTTTACTGTATAAAATAAGCTGTGTGGAAATACCAGTATTTGGGTAGTGATATTGGCATATTGACCTGATTTGATATTTACTGGACTATTTTAAGATGCTTCCAAAGTTTATTTTATTCTAGAGAACCGCTACAAATAAGACTTACAGCAATCGTTATGATTTTTTGTACTTTGCTCATTAAGATTTGCTTACCCAAAGGATAGTATATATTTTAACATGACTTTCAAAGGGGTGGCTTGACCCCGTCAGATTTTTATCTAGGAATAGGAGGATTCAAACCCTGTTTGATCCCTAACTTTGCTGAAAAGTGCATAAACAGGAATCCTGAATTTATTATATAGACCTCCTCGCATTATATAATCGAAGCAAAGGGAAACCAGCGATGGAGTTAGAGGTACGTAGACTAAAGAGATGCTTGCAAATCAAATAATGGTTCTAGTGGAGTCAAGAACTCTTGTTGCCAAACCTAGTCAATATAAATTACAAATCAGAGAAGAGCTGCTAATTTAAATTCCCTGAGGTCCCTTTACTGAGATGGAAAAGCAAGTAGTCAAGAAAAGAGGAGGGGTGAGGGAAGGGGAAAATGCATTAAAGTGCTAGGAAGATTAATAAAAGTAGGTATTGTAGAAAAGCTATGGAAAGTTTTCAAAACTAATAAGTACAATTCTATTTTGATCAGCTATTTAGCTGGTATCTACTGCTATATCACCTAGTGTGAGATTTTGGAATTAATGGAACAATGAAGGAAGCAGTGTGCTGGAGGCTCCCAAGGGAGTACAGAAGGTAAGTTTGAAGTTTAAAATTTACAGTGCAGGAATGGGTTGAGGGACAACCTTGGATCCTGTTTAGGCCTGGTTGCCTTTGGTGGTGCTTAAGATCCAAGAATGCTGGGAGAATGAAGTGGGATTTCTTTTTGTATTGGGAATTGAACCTGAACTCAGGACCTTGTGCTTGCCAGGCAGGCATTTGTGCCACTGAGCTCTGTATCCCCAGCCCCTGAAGTAGGATTTTTTAATTTAAATCCAGCATGGCAAAAAGTGAGACCCTGTGAAGAAAAGGGAGCAGAGTTGAGGTGTGGCTCAGCATCAACGTCCTGGGGGGTTCAATGCCTTGCACGGCACACAGGGATGAAGGGCTGCTACCCATGTAGCATATAGTAGTTGGCCAGTAAAAGTGCCAACTAATGTTAAGAGCTGAAGTACTTAGTGTGAGAAGCTAAAGGACAAGTGAGTATAGTTCACAGAAGTTAAGCAGAAGAATGGAAGTTAATGGATATAGGTGAAGAAAAGCATTCCAAGTAGAGCAAGGCGTTTTGAGTGGGGCCATCGATTCTGGTGGAAAGGTGGTGATGTGCTGGGAGGTTTGGCAAAATCTCCCATAGCTAAGATTGCAGTTGAGTGGCAGGGTGGGCATGGAGGAAAGTAGCACTTGAAAGTGTCAAGACCGTCTGAGAACATGTTCAGGAGGAATGAATGCGTACAGTGATGTGTATATAATGACATTTTTAAAGTAATGCAACTAAATTAAGTACCTTGTAACTTTGTTCTGTCCAGGTCTTCAGTTTGCCGTCATTCTGCTGTGAACTAACCTTGTTAAATGAGGAAGGTGGTGGAAATTTTACCAGCCGGGAGGTTTGTCTTACTCAGGGTAAGATGGAATTATGGTATGTTAGAGCTTAGAAGACACCTGAAATTACTCCAGTTGCCTGTTTTTTTACATGTCATAGGTAAGTGTCTATAAAGTGTCCTGTATATATATACACATAGCTTGTTAAGCAATTGCTAAATCTTGACATTTTATTTTCCCCCAGTCAAGCTACCTCATAAGGGCTTCCATGTTGAGACAGGGCATTGCTGTATAGGCTGACCCCAAACTCATGTAGCAGGCTGGTCTGGGAACTTGCAGTCCTCCTGTCTCAGCCTCTCAAGTGCCAGGAGGATTACAGGCATGCACCACCATGTTTTTAATTATGACTAATTTGAATAATGTTAGACTGCATTACATGTTGGTCTGTGCCGGTAAGAGCCGGCAGATTTCATGATTGCATTTTCCTGTACAATAAATCAGTGTAAAGCCCTCCCTTTGGTGGCTGCCAAATCAGAATCAATAAAACTTTTGTTAGAGCGTGTTTGGCAACATTCACTGGTAGTTGGCGGCATTTGGTAAACCACATGGCCTCTGTACCCTGCCCCTCGGTGACAGTCACACAGTGCCCTCTGGCGAACTGACCAAGCCGCCTCCTTTTGAGAAAGGATGCAAAACAAGTAATTTCACAGTCTGTTCCTTAACTGTGAAACACCACATCTATCAGACAGCAGCTGAGCGCTCATCTTACTCCCTTGCCATGCTAAGCATTTACTTTGACGATGTTGGCTAGGCCAGGTTACCCGTGAATTCTTCGACCCAGGTGATCAACTGATCTTGCTTCACCCTTAGCTGGGACTGTAGTTGCATGCCACAGATTTATTTTGTAACAGAAGGAATATTTCTCCTGGATGAGTTAATACTGAGAATTTTGATGTTGGGTGCCTTTATTCTTTTATTTAAAAGATTTTTAAAACTGCAGTAGATTGACTTTTTTAAATGTCTTATTTACAGTTAAGATAATAGGCATAAATCTGACCATTTTCATACCAAAATATACTTTTATAGTGTATATACTTTAAATTCACTTACTAAATGCTACATACTTCAGAAGGCATTTTAAGACAAGGTGTTTTGTTTTAAAAATACAGCTAGAAAGATACTTTCTTGAAATCTAACATTAAATCATTGCTTATTACAAAGAAACTTGCTCCAGTAGGTCTTAAATTCTTAAAATAACACTGTCAATAAACTGTACTAATATCTTAGGCATGCCTGACAGATCTGCTGTATGTAACGCAGCAGAATGCTGTGTTGACAGTAAAGGGCCAGAATGAATTGGCAGGTTTTCATATAAGCATGAAAAAGACGGACTATGGCTTACACATACTTTATTTATTCAGTTGAGAGCTATTGTGTTATATGTGTAAAGTGCACTGTAACTGACCCCAACATTGTTCACACTGACTTTAAGGAGAGTTCTGTTTGGGTTTTCTGTGTTCAGGTTGCTCAGTTGCTGCCGCTAGTTTGTTTTCTTTCAGGATCAAGGTGGGTGCTTTCATACACAATCTTATTTTTCATTCCTTCTCTGGCAATTCTTTGCTGGATTCTTTCCTTTGCATAATTATACCTGCAGTGGAACCTTATAAAACAATATTAAGTTGTTAATATATACTATTCTTTATAATCACAGAATTTTGAAATGATTACAGATGAAGATCTGAAGACTAAATTATAAGTGGTGTGATGTAGAATGCTGTTTTAGGGTCAATACCTGTGAACAAGTCACACCTACATAAAATGAGGATTTCTACCACCTTACCTTAGTTATTTTGAGATTCATTCCATAATTTACATTAATCATCAGAATGAGAGATGAAATAACAATCAAAAGAAGGTAAACAGTTGACAATGGAATGTCTTGTCATTTATTGATCCAACTATTCAACATGGTATAATGGGATACTTAAACCGGGTGTGGTGGCTCACACCTGTAATCCCAGCACTAGGGAGGCTGAGGCAGGAGGATCCGGTCGAGTTCAAGGCCAGCCTGAATGGCATAGTGAGACCCTGTCTCAAAAAGACAAGGGCCAGGGAGTTGGCTTAGTGGCCTAAGTAAGCTCCAGCCTGGCAATCATGAGGTAATGAGTTCAATCCCTGGTGCCACCAAAAAAAAAAAAAAAAATTTAAAGGCAAAGGGATTCAAGCACCATTGCTTTGTTACGTGGATTTCCATTAAAAACACATTAGGATTTTTCAGAGGGTGGATCTCCCAATGAGATTTGTTTGAAAGGTATACAGGGTTTTGACCTAGGCGACCTACTATGATCTTGGGCTTTGTGGAATAGACAGCAAACATACCAGCATCCTAAAGTCACCACGATAAATCCTCCTATGCCAACATCACATGATCTTCTAATTCTGCCTGTCAGGAACAAGGAATTAGAACCACCATAATTATTAGAAATATACTTAAGCATAAGATTGTTCTTCCACCTAGAAAAATTGTTTTCTACAGAGGAGAAAAGGGGTATTTTGCATAAATAAAAATACTCACTAGTTAACAAAAAGTATCCAAGTCCAGCCACGACAGATCCTAATGAACCATACAATACTGAATCCCGTGCACAGGGAGTGTTTTCAACATCTAAAATTCCTAGGAGCTTAAAGGGCTAGATAAAAAACACAAAAAAAACCTAGATTGAACAAGAGTATTTTAGTTCAGAGTAATGTAAGAAAGATTACAGTGCAAACAGTTTTTCTTACTGTACTGTAAGACATAAATATGTGCCCATCAACAACTGAATCTGTTAACTGTCATGTGATTAATTTAACCTGTAAATTAGAAACCTTCAAAATTAGACCACAAGGCCCTAAGCAGTAGTGTAATTTTGCATTCTGACATAAGTTACTTACTAATCAGCTGATTTGGAAATAACTTTCAGGTAAATTTCTTTGGTAAGTTTTCACTGAAAGAAAAAACTGATTTGGAAAACAAATCAGAAAAGTTACTTGAGGCCCGTTTGCTTGTAATACTTAAAGTGTTAAGAATTTCTTCAACGTCTTATTTCAGGTTTTGGTGTTAGATACTAGTTGCAGATGTAATATTTCATGTTAACATGTGCGTAGTTAATGTATTTTTTCCTCTGGCCTCAGCCTCAGTTTCCCTACCTGTCCCATGAAGTTACCTCTTAATCTGATGAGTAGTTTATGGAACCCACAGCTATATAAATCCTCAATGAACTTTTGCATCGGCTTGTGACTTTATTTAATCTCCCTGGCCTCAACCTAATGAAAGGGATTAACTTTCTCCAAATTCTTAAATGAGTTACCTTTGTGCAGTATTGTTTTCCCTAGTATGTTCAACCAGATGTGTGTCAGTCTGATAGACATGTCTGCGACTGACAGAAATTTGTTTTCTTTTTGAGACACCATTGAACTCACAGCAAACACCCAACTTCAGCCTGCAGGTTTGACTGGAGTGTTTCTTTTAATAGAAAAGGCCTAGAGGGGCCTGGGTTGTGTCTCTAGCTTGTGGAAGGCCTTGGGTGGGATCCCTAGTGCTGTTAAAACGAAAACCTCAGCAAACTTAAATGATGCTGATATTTTCTAGAACTTGGTTAACTTTTTACCACTGCTTTAAAAAAAAATTGTGTAGTGAGGCAGCTGGATGAGTCTGTTGGGCGAAGTGGTAACCTAGGGGGGCAAAGCACACAGAACAAAAGGGAACAATTAAGAGGCAAGCCAGAGTAAAGGTTGAGACATGAAGATAACTCCATTATATTCACCCATGTTTGCTTCTTTAGCATCTGCTGGCAAAGACAAAATGTGACTTGGTTCATATTAAAAGTACAAATTACACACTCTTGTATTGTTTCATTTTTTTCCTCCTGTTTTTGCTGTTCCCAGTCCCCAATCAGGATTGTTACCCTACCACTTGTAGGCTTTGAAAGCTCTGCAGTGCAGTGCAGATCTCCATATAAAAAGGCTAGGGGACCTTTAAAGCCGGGGAATACTGTGGTCAGGGGAGGTGTTGGCCTCTACTCCAACCAGGACCACAGCAGCCCAGTCCTGGAGTTATTGCTGGGGTCTGGGAACACGACACTTGGCACGTTTTACTAGGTCTTAGATGCAGCTGAGTAGCTGCTACCATAAATGCTGATAGAACTATACAGAAGACAGCCACAGCACAGTAAGTACCATCCACCCCAAGAGCCCTACATTCCTTGCAGGCTTCTGGGTTCTTTCATTTGGATTCCCTTCCATGATAGATTTGTATGGTTCAAGCATTCTTGGCACAGACCCTGTAAATGCTATCAGTGCCACATGGGCACTTGGAACTTTCCAGAAAGATTTTCAGGTCTCATTGTTCTAATATCTTGATCTGTGGACAGATCCTGGAATCTGTTTTAAGAAACTTCCATGTAGTTTTTACTCTAGAGGAGTGTACTTTTTTTAGAGCAAATGTGTAGCAATTTTGGCTTGAAGACATCCCACATACAGCCCAGCAGTTTTACCCCAAACAAAATTGGTTTAATGTCAGGATTATTTAGTTGAGGAACCTCAGTCTGGTGAAGCCTGTAACTTCACAGCCTCTTTACGATACTCCTAACCAGTCTTAGGCTTTGAGCGGAAAGCGGAACACTAGGATGATGTGGATGTCTGACACCGAATGCCTGCCATTCCCGTCACCCAACCCTTCAGTTTAAACCAAGGTTCAGGGGAACCCATTTCCCAAAGCTCACACATCTAGAGGAAAGTGAGAATGTCAGCGCCCAATTCTACATTTGCAGTGGGCATCAAAATTTGGGAAGGATGTAGGGAAACTAAAAATGGTAACGCTCTTCTGATAGAGTTCACCTGTTGATAAAGGAAACCAGTGAACTCATCTTTCAGCATGTGATTTAGGAACGGGTCAAGAAATGCTTTAGTTTTCTACTTACTGAAGTACTCTTCATAAAACATGCATTTTGACATTTGTCACGCGATCCCTTAAGCAGCTTGCAGACCTGTCAAGTTTAACCCTTTAGCAGGGAAGGAAATGGTACCTACAGGAAATAACTAGCTCACTTTGATGGAAAGGTTCACCAATTTCCAAATCAAATTGGAGCCACATGTAAATCTACTTGTGTCAGTGCTCATATTCTTGTTGCAAAATGGCCTGGGTTATGTTACAGCTTGTCTTCCCATGTGTGCAGTGATTCTCCTGCCTGTTCAGGGACTTAGCTAGAAAGCCCCACCCACCCACACTGCCACCCCATCTTCCCATTGTACTGCTTCACTTACCCCATTCTTCCACAGCCTCCAGGGGAGCATTGTATCCTCAATCCTCCAGGGAAAGCAGCTGTCTAGGAGTCTGGGAGACACCCCTTTTGCGCAAGCCACCTTGCTCTTAGAGCACATTATCAGGGTGACCGATGCTTTGTTGAATTGTTTCATTGGCTTAAAACAGTATCTGGTGCTGTCACCAGCTATTCAGGACAGTTTACTGCTGTTCTCTGCAGACCTTGTATATGGGCTGTCCTTTGAGACTGGGTCTTTCTGTGTAGCCCAGTTTGGTCTTGAACTTGTGGTTCCTGGGCTGGCATCACAGGCATGTACCATGAGCCCTGGCTGCTGCCCTTGCGTCCTCTGAAAAGGAATTTTCCTCGGTATCAAGGCTTTCCATTAAATGCTGCTTATGATGACTCCAACTGATGAATCAAACCCTAATACCCTGACAGTGGCAGCAAATTAGCCCTTGCAGTGACAAACAGCTGGCTGCAGGGCAGGTGCCATCAGTTCACCACCACTGGCCTAATGTGCCAAGCTTTGCTCATACTCATCTATCTCGTTTGCTTAATTAGGAACCTTAAACTTCCTAAAGAATTCCTCTTCACCCCCGCCCCCCAAACCTTATTAATGTCACCTCAGTTTTCAGCCCTGGAAGATGCCAGTCATCCTTGATTCCTTTTTGACGTGCTCCTTAACCACAGCTCTGCAGGCCCACAGCATCAGGCTGATGCAAGTCAGGCACACTGGCCGCCTCATGCCTAACTTCGATGGTTACTGCGGCTCTGCCCCCTGAATCTTTGCTAGATTGGCTCAGTAAGAGGAATTGTTACTGTACTATTCTAGGAGAATGCCAGGGTCATTAAGGACTGATTTTGCTTATTTTGATTAAGCCTATATCCCTAGTACCTACTCAAATGCCTACAGCTTTTTGAATGAGTAAATTAGTGAACTTGGAATCTGCCTGAATGTGAATTTATGTATCAGGTTATTTCAAAGTTTGTCAAAAGAACGAGGAGGGAAGATGAAAGACAAAGGTTTGAGAAGGTTTCGCTATGTAGCTCAGGCTGTTCTCAAAATTCTGCCTGAGCCTCCCAAGTGCTGGGATTAAGGGCACCATCATGCTCAGCTCAAATTTTTGAAGGGCTAGTTTTGTCTGCTGACGTGTTCAAACTACCCTCCTACTGGAATGATCACAAACAAACCCTCTTTAAAAGATCACTCTGGCTTCCTTTACTGACAGTATACCAGTCTGTTAGTCTAACATAGCTTATATTAATTCTATTACCTCTGATACGTACTAGTTTATGAGAAACTTGTTTGTAGGTCATTAAACTTCCCCTCCACTCACCTGGTAGTGCTGTTTTTAGGTTTGTAGTCATTCTGCATTAGGTTTTGTTTGCTATTGATGTGTCAAACAGGTTTTTTCATTTTTATTTCTAGTGGATTAAACCTTTTGGACAGTCACAAGTCCAAGATCACATAGCCAGATCTACGATTTAGTGTTCGTAGTTGTGGTGTAACTTGAAATATGCAACTTTCAAAACAACAGCACTCTTTAAAAAAAATACTATTACAAATGCTTGGTCTAAAACCCCACCAAAACCTGTTATGGCATTAAATACAGAACAGTTCTGGCCAACGATTATTTATGTTTAACATGAAGATCTGATGTCCTAGCCAAATTTAGAAATCTCCAGAGAAGAGCAAGTGAGCAAAGGTTTGGAGCAGAGCAGACTACCCAAGACTACGGACGGGAGGGCGCAGCGCACGGTGCGTCTTCACTCTGCTCAGGATTGGTGGCGTTATTATCATTTACTATTTTCTGAACACCGGTTACTTGCTCCATATTGAGAGGCTGTATAAGTCGGGTTCCTTTTTAAGAAGCCCTGGAAAAGGAGGATGACTATAAAGTTACTGCCTTCCAAGTGTGCTACAGTAGCGATCAAGCCTGTGCAAGCTGCACCAGAGATGAGGGAAGAAATCCCTCGGCTCTGGGGTCACTCGAGGTCCTGTTTTAGGGAGATCACAGCGAGCGTGGTTTAACCACTACATCAACGATTGGGTTTTGTTTTTTGAAGGAACGGGCTACTGCGGTTGGATTTTAAAACCAGGTGAAAACTGCCTACTTTACAGGATGAAAGTGTACTCTGACGACTGGAAGACGGGAGGGGAGGGGAGAGGAGAGAGGCGAAGCGAGTGCAGGCAGTTGGTTATGCACAATGTTAAAAAAATCACCATTTCTTTTCCGCAATACTGGAGATTAAACCTAATGCCTTCGCAATAAATTACTGTATCTCTCCAGCCGTTTTTCATTTGGTTTTTTTGATCGCCCAAGTGGAATCTGCCTTTAAAAAATTTTTTTCATAGGTATATTTTAGATGTATACAATAACGTTCATCATAGGGAACTTGCGCCTGTACATGATACATCTTGACCCCCCCCATTCCCTTCATATCCGAATTTGGGATTCTCCTGCCTCAGCCTCCTAGAATGCTGGGATTTCAAGGCGTGCGCCGTCACACCCGACTTCACCATTTCATCTAATCTGCTCTGGACAAAAATTTATCGGAATATAACAAAGCTTTTATTCCCTGGCATCTACTGAATCCTCCTCTGTTTAAATGTAGCGTACATCATTAAAAACCAGGGACCCGTCCTCAGAACCTTCACTAGCGAAACGCAGCGCAGTGTCCTCGCCTGCCGAAGTCCGTCACAGGACTCAGCAGTCCGCGATCTCACAGCGACCGCAGCTAAGGCATCACTCGTGCGGCCCCTCCTCCCCCAGCCCCGGACTCTGTGCGGGCAATTCCCACGATGTCGGGGGGACGGAAGGACAAGGACTCGGAGGGTTCTGATGGCTTCAAGCTCACGGCTGCTCCCCGCAGCCGGACACGTGCGCCGGCAAGGAGCTCCGAGAGGGCCCGCCGCCCGCCGCCCGCCGCCCGCCGCCCGCCGCCCGCGCCCGCGCCCGG
>RJWT010022920.1:0-16987 GCA_004365215.1 Cuniculus paca | reverse complement strand
AAGACACTTGAAATGATCAGGGGTAACAGAGCAAATCAATCTTTTTGATTTGGCTAAAAGCAGTAAACCTTTTTGTTTTTTTCTTCTTTTTAAAACTAGGGCATGTAATTGATTAAAATCATAGTGGATAAGCAGTTTAAAAGTGTATGCTACTCTGAAACTTTTGTGAAAACTATAGATACTCAGTAAAGAGACAGGGCTGGAGAAAGAGTTGCAGTGGTGGTGAACCTATGGCACAGCCTGCTGTTCATGGTCACATTCTGTTTGTTATCACTGAAAGCTCTAAAATGTTCGTCACCACCAGATGCATGAATATCACAAAATTCATCAGACAGTAAACTGTAAATATATCTGGTTTGTTGTATATAAATTGTAGTTCAATGAAATTGTTTAGAAAAAGAAAGGGAGAAAGTTGTTGAATTACATTGTAGAACAACTTTCACAAAAATAAATCTAGGTGCTGGGGCGTAGTTCAGTGGTAGAGCACTTGCCAAGCAAATGCTAGCCCTTGGTTTTAATTTCCAGCACTGCAAAAGCAAAGACAAAACCAATCCAGCCAACTGCTTAGTAGCTAACGATATCTGTGATAGTGCTTATAATTCACATGCCAGGTGAAACATTTTACCAGCTAACATATCTAAAATTTAGGGTCAAATGTGTGATGACAACAAACTTCTTGAAGGTGAAACCTGCATCTCAAAGTTATAAAGTCACAGAAGCATTATAGGCTGTGGCTTAAAAAATGCATTATAAACATAAACGTTCAGAATTCAATTTAAGCTCAAGTTTTTAAATTGTCATTCATTTGGCTTATTTTAATTTTATTTCAGAAATGGAAAGCCTACAATTTAAAGCCTAGAAACTTAGCCAAATGCTTCATCAGCTTGTAAGAAAAAGAATTATTTCCCATTATTAGTAATTGCAGGGTTTTAAGGATGAAGGCTGTTACTAAGAAAAACAATCCATGTTTCGTGCATCTAGAAATTCAAATACATTAAGTAGTTTTCATAGTTGTTAATTTACATTTTATCAGAAATAAAGGTTGCTCTGTTCACCTGGCTTACTTACTAAGAATATTCCCTCCCTCAATATTCAGAATGCGTTTAGGAACTCAACATCTAATTTTCTTAGAATAGAATAGATCCTCAAGAGTGTATGAGACTGCCTTTCTGATCTACACTGAGCTAGCACACACTCTGCTGCTTTGTAGATACTACTGACAACGAGTGCAAATGTTTGCCCATATACATTGTTAGTTGTCCATGTGCCACACTTTATCTCTATGTTCTCAGTTATAAATACTGTAATTTAAAACAGTTCAAGATGAAAGTTGGCAGCCCACCACTAGGTTTGATTTTCAATTCTCTCACTTTCCTTATACTCAGATGATTTTCTTCGGAGCCAATTGAATTCTCTAACATCTAACTTTTCCTTTTTCTGCCTTTCACATTTCCACTGGAGTCCTGTTTGCGCCTTTTGTTAGGGTTCTGTCAGGAGAGTTTTAAGCTTTGCTTCTGGCTAAAACAAAACAAAAATACATGGCTGCATCTCTGAAAATGATATGTTTCTCTTTATGCCTGAGATACAAGAGATAGCAAATCAAACCAAACCAACAAACCCACCCACCATAAAAGAAAAAAAGCTGAAAGAAAAACATTTCATAAGGAGAGTACTATTTTTGTCCAGATTACTTTGGCCAACGTTAGTCTGTGTACATATTTTTAAAAATGCATTTCGACCCTTTTAGTCATCCATGGGGAAAAGGAGGAAACAATTCCCAGGGCACACAAGTTAATGGTCCTGTCAACTCAGTCATTCTCACGTTGCAATGCCAATGTAATTCCACATAAACATAATTATGCTGAGGCAAACACTGTTGCAGAGTATGAGAGCTACATATGCACTTCTCTAAGAAACACCACTCCTGAGTTTCATGAGGCATGGCAATGTTTGTGGCAAACAGGAACAATCTGGGAATCAAATTAATTAGATTCCCAGAGTCTTTTGCTTAGTATGCAGCACAGGAAAGAACTAAACTCTGTGAGGCCTGAGCTGACTAGAATACATATAAACACATGCTTCTCCCGCTGAGCACAGAAAGCAGGTAGGAGCTAATCTCTTTGTGTCCCAGGCACTGTTCTGAGTGGTTTGGACAATGCTGCAAGCAATATCTTTATCTGGTTTGGCCGAGTAGGGTAGTGATGTCTTACTGCATTTCAGGTCATAGTCAATCTCCATAGGCTTAGTTAGCCAGCACCATGTTCCAAGAAATAAACCAAAAATAAAAAACTACTTCACACCACAGAAATATTGGTGACCTAGCTATCTTAAAAGTATGCATTATTACTGGTCACTAATACAGACTGAGAATCCAAAGGCCATCATTACAGTTAGAATCAAAACTCAGGAAAGGTCCATTTTTAACCGCACAAAAGGGTGATCACAAAGTCGAATGTTCCCATCTGTGAGAATTGTACTGCCTCAGTCAGTACAATGTCAAATGTCTTTATTTTTCCACTTTGTTTATGGCAAGTATTCAGACTTTGCTTTTCCTGCCTCCTTTTGTTGTTCTTAAGTTGCAAGGACAAGCTGGTGTGGGTTCTGATTTCCTTCTTTTTATTCTCTGAGACAGTTGTTATAAATAGCTTTATGCTTATTTCTTGAAGGTTTAATAAAATTTGTCCCCCAAATTAGTCTAGGTTTGATGTATTTGGCAAGAACTGATTGAATAAACATACAACCGTGCTCAGTAGTCTCAATTTAAATTCTTTTTTTTTTGAACCTGTAGTACACTCCTAAAGACTTGCTTTCCTAAGTGACTATCTCATCCCTTTTTCTTTCAACTCAAACTCCTAACACTTCCTCGCTGTGCTCTTTCTTGGTTTCTGGGCATGTTTTCTAGCTCAGCAAGAAAATTGAAGTAACAGGAAGAGAACTCCACACATCCACATCACTACATGCAACTATCACCTACAACTCTTGCTGCCATGGAATAACAACATTTCTGTCTGAAGCCCAGTCCTTCAACCCGCACTCCACACCCTACTCAGGGACTTCACGTTAGCAGTTCTCTATTCCTCCTCCTATCAGCAAACATGCACCTATTTCTCCCATTTTTAAAAGGATCCTTCTCTTCATCATACCTCCTAGCAAACTGCCACTGCATTTCTTTGCCTCTCTTTGCTAAAAAAACAAGTTTTCAGAGCTGAGCACAGTGCTGCACACCTGTAACCTTGTGATTTGGGAGGCTGAGGCAGAAAGATTGCAAGTTGGAGGTCAGTCTAGACAACTTAGTGAGATCCTGTCTCAAAAAGATGGGAGCACTGGAGGACGTCACTCAGTGGTAGAGCACTTCCCCAGCATCACACGCACACAGACTTTTCTCAGTGTTTCCTGTCTCCTTCCGATATATCTTAAAACCATTCCAATCAGGTTGCCCCTCAAACCACTCTGTATCAAGGTTACCATGTTAACAAAAGCAACAGCCAGTTCTGAGTCCTCATCTTATGGACTTGTTAGGTACATCTGACACACCAGACAGCTACTATATATATTTTTTTTTCTTTTTTTTTAAAGCTACCTCTATCTTGATACATTTTCTTTACCCTGGACTCCACACACTTTCTAGGCTCTCTTTGTTGTGTTTCAATTATTTCATATAATCTCATGACTTTCAGTATCATCTGAATACCAACGCCAAATTTTCCAGTTGCATAGATAAGATATATTTTAAATTCAATGTATCCTAAAATGGATTCCTGGTTTTCTTCCCCAATTTGCTTCATCTGCAACCTTCTCCATGTCAGTTCATAGTCACTGTCCTGCCATCTGCTTAAGCCAATGACCATGGGGTCATCTAGGACTCACTCCTCTTTTCTCATGTCCCACATGCAACAGTCCAGGAAATGCTGGCTTTCCTTTCAAGTGCATCCACAATCTTACCAGTTCTCCACATTTCTATTGCTACCATGTGATCCAAGCTCCATTGCCTTTGCCTGGATTCCTCTAACACTGTCCTGGCTTCTACTCTTGTCTCAAGTCTACTCTTAACACAGAAGCTGGAATGTTCATTGAGAACTTCAGTTAGATCTTGCCACTCCTTGACTCAAAGTCCTGTAGCGGCCCCTCATGTTTTACTCAAAATAAACCACAGAAGCCTAAAATGCTTTATACTCACATGATCAGATTCTCTTTCCTACCATTTTCCTCCATAATTTATGGTACTTGTTTGTGCCAGTACTTTCCCACCACATTGCCATTGTTCTAGCAGTTTCCTATGCCTGAAATAATTCTTCCTCCATATACCTTTATGGCTAACTTTTTCAGCTTCTTCAAATCTCGAACTGTCAATAAGATTTACTCAGATCTCCAACTTGATAATTTGTGTCCTCTCCCCACCTCACCGGTCTTAATCCAATTCTTTTCCAACTCCATCAGTGTCAAACACAGTATATTTTTTAAAATTGTGTTTACTGCTTATATCTGTCCCCTTCCCTTTTTCCCAGCTAGAATGTAAGTTTAACAAGCTGGGATCTTTGCCTATTTTATTAACTAGTAGATTTCAAGTGCCTAGAACAATGTCTGGTGTTCAATCAGTATTTATCAAATGAATAAATGTTGCTTTAATTCAGTGTTGTCCTCATGTATACATGTTCCATGTATGCTTTATATGTATTGGTGGATTAAGATGGTTAATTATGTCTTTAAAATTCTTTATGTCCTTAGGTATGTCCTTAAGTACTTTTTGACATAATGGTTTCTGAGAAAGGAATGTTAAAATTTGCAATACTGATTACTGAAATACTTCTTTGTATTGTCAGTTTTTGTTTGACATATTTTGAGACAAAATTTTATTATCTACAGTCCATTTTATATGTTTGAAGAGGACTGTTTCCTTTTTGGAAGTAAAAGATATCTTTCTGTTGTTTGATGCTTTTTGCATAAAATTATCTTTTGACAAATATTAATGCTGCCAATTTTCTCTTGCTGAAGATTTCCTATATCTTTTTCTAATATTTTTATATTTCCCTCTCAAATGTCATTTGGAAGAGAACTAGAGTATCTCTCTAGCTTTGTAGACTATATCACGATTACTTGTAAATTTTACTTTAGTTTTTGCAGTACTAGTGATTGAACCCATGGTCTTTACACTGAGCTACATCACCAGCCCTTTTTGTTTTTTGAGACAAGGTCTTGCTAAATTGCCCAGGCTAGGCTTGAACTTTCAATTCTTCCGCCTCAATCTCCCAGAATGCTGGGATTACAGGTGTGCACCATCACAACTGGCTTGTATGTTTCTCAATATAATATTTCCCCTTTTTTTCATTTCAATATATTTTCAAATAGGAAGGGGACCAGAGATGGATGGGAAGTGTAGAGGTAAAAGAGGTGAAAAGGAGGCAAAAAGAATTACGTGTTTTACATACATACACAAGTTCCCACAATGAATATAATCATTATATACTGCAACTTGAAGTAAAAAAATAAAAAGTATTTTTAATATCTTTCATTTCAATGTATTTTTCATTCCAATATAGTATTTTTCACTTCCAAAAAGTCTACACGGTTCTTTCTTACACCTTTCTCTTCTTACCTATTATTCTTATTCTGTGGACCCTAACTTCTTTCTTATGCTGAGATTTTTAACTTGTTTTAAATCCTCTTTACTCTTTTTTTCTCGGGTATAAATTCTTTCATTTGCTGGGACCCTCTCTCTTTTTCTCTCCCCCCCGCCCTGTTTGAAAACAGGATTTCCACCATAAATATGCTGCTCAATCCTGACCAGAAGTAAAGAAAGCCTGTAAAAAGTAAGCACTCTTTCAAGATAGAATTTGAATGCAAACCACTTTTGGGTGAACAGTCAAGAACAGGTAACCTAGAAGGAAGGAGAACCCACAGCTACCTTACCAGATTTAATATAAGGCAAGCTGCAATTTCCTATAGGCGCAGGTACTCACATTTTACAACTATCGTAAGAATTCAATCCTCACACCACACTGCAACTCTGAACCTGGAAGACACCCACTGGCACAATGGGAACTCAGAATTCAGGGTTTATTCCCTGCCACTAAGCCATTACACAATGTAGGTTAAGCCATCTCCCCTCTTTGGGTCTAGAATTTTTCACCTACAAAATAAGGGACTTGGGATAGAATGGCTTTTTTGTTTGTTTTGTTTGTTTGTCTTTTTGAGACAGGGTTTCCCTGTGTAGTTCAGGCTGGCCTTGAACTCACTTTGTAGTCCAGGCTGGCTTGGAACTTGCAGTGATCCTCCTGCCTCAGCCTCCCGAGTGCTGCATTTACAGGCAAGCACCATCATGCCCAGCTAGAATTGCCTTTAAGTCTCTTCTAGAAATAATTTTCTGTGATCTTAACAGTACTTTATATGTAGCCAAGTCCTCCATTCTTCAGTCTGTCAGTAAATAAGTTGCCAGATAAAGGAAGACAAACATGCATGAAATCAGTGTCAAAGCACATGGAAGTCACAATCGACAGATGTATAGTTTTGTTTCACCATCGCTCTGGGAAGGAATACTCTGGTAGCTGAAGTTTCTGTGTGGGTGTAGAAATAATCTAAGCTTAAACAGAAAAAGCAAATCAACTTAGACTAAAACAAAAACCCTACACACAAGTCCAGACAAAACAAGAAGGTATCTTTTCTACAAATATGTCTGTCAGTGATGGTTGAGAAGACAAAAAAATCTAAGCCAAACTAAAATCTAGAGTGTAGATGGAGACAAAATTAAGCAGCATGCAGCAAAGTTGCAGGATGTAAGAAATCTGACCATGCATATATAAAATCTGTACAATTAGAAATTTTATCTGCACAGAAATGTAGGGAATAGAATGAAGAAGAAAAGGGTTAGAATTCTTTTTTTTTTTGCGGCACCAGGGATTGAACTCACGACCTTGCGCTTGCTAGGCAGGCACTTAGGCTGCTGAGCTAGATCCCCGGCCCAAGGGTTAGAATTCTGAGCCAGAAGGAAGAGTGGTTTAATAAAATTCGGGCTCAGGATAACTCAGTGGTAGCACACTTGCCTAGCACAAACAAGGTCCTGGGTTTAAACTCCAGCACTGGGAAAATAAGAGTGTTAAGTTGAGGTGGCAAAGAGAGCTCAAGAATAAATCTCAGAACATCCCCCTCCCCAGCCAGATGAACCCAGCGCCTTTGCACTGATTTACATCTCAATCTCAATCTCTCTCTTGCCACACATGTGTTAAAAACAAAACAAAATTTTTTTTTTAAATTTTGGGGCAGGGTTTCTTTCCCTAAGTAACTAAATTGCCAAGGTGGGCCTTAAACATGCTATTCTTCTGCCTCGTCTCTCAGGATGCTGGGATTACAGGCATGTGTCACTATGTCCAGCTCATATTATTGGTAACAATAAGAAAGTATGTAAATTGTCTAAATTCACCATAATGCAATAAAAAGCAAGCTGACTCAAGACTTTCTAGGCCTGGAGGTTGGAACAATTAGTCACTATCCTGTGCAGTCTTCAGATAACCCCCTAAAGATGCAATGTTTTCTAAAAGCAACATTATTAGAAAGCATGCTACCACCTGCACTGCTGAGACATAGTTCTGTACACTGCATCTATGCTGCTGCATGTCTGGATCCAGCTGACAGCAGATACAAGGGTGGGTGTCCAGCAGATTGTTAATCACTGTTTGATATGGTCACCAGAGCTGAAACAGACAACCAGTCAGAAGCCGGGAAAAGCCTCGGATAAAATTCCTTTTTGACTCATGAGAAGGCCACTGAGCAGTCTTCATTTTCATGAAAACCTACATTTTTTGTAAATGTCTATTACCAAAGCGTTTATGGGTAAAGAATTATATAAGTAACAAAGGCTTATTAGAAAACTTCAGGAAAAAAAAAAACAGAAAAAGTCACACTCAGTTTGATCACAGAATGTAACCAATATTAACTCTTGATAACTTCCCTAGTCTCCCTTGTCCTGTATATTCTCTGTTCCTCCTTGGTTATAACTACATTTTATCTATGATTCTGTATCTAGTTCATTCAGTAATATTTTGTTGTAAGTATTTATTCGGAATATATTAACTTTACAACTCACTTTTAAAGAGAGCTTTATATTCCACACTAGTTTCAGGAAACTCCCGTAAACAGTTAGGAAGCAGGGAAGGGTAAAACCAATGATGATTCATAGTATTCCACTGCATGGATGAATCATAGTTTACTTAACTACTGCCAGAATGCTGGACATCTAGGTTGTTTCCAATCTTTCCATGACTATAAATAGCTAGATGGACAAAATCTGTTCTGTTCGATAAAGCCTGTTTCACAGCGCAGGCATGCAAAATTAGTGTGGAACAACCAACACACCTTGTGATGAAGATTTCCATGCATATATATGTATATGTTTGTCTATCTACTCCTGTACATGAGATAATTTCCAAGAGATAAATGTCCATAAGTGAAAGTCTGGACAAATTTCAAGTCTAATAGTTAGGCAGTTTGCTGGCTAAAAAGGAATTAGTTTGTACGTCTAAACAGTGAAATATGAGAAGGCCCCAATTCACTATACTCTCACCTAAATTGAGCATTAGCTTTTTAGGTTTTTCGTATCATGATTGATGAAAAAAAATCCTATATCACTATAAATTTTAATTTATAGTTTTTTTGGGGGTTTTTTGGTACTGGGGATCGAACTCATGACCTCGCCCTTGCCAAGCAGGCACTTATGCCGCTGAGCTAAATACCTGGCCCATTAATTTATAGTTTTTAGCATTAGGTTGTACACTATTTTGAAACAGTTTTCTAATAATCATTAATACCTAAATCAGATTTATTCCTTGAAGGCTAGCTGTAGGTAACAACGCAAAAACAATTACTAGAATAAATGTAATGAGGTGACACAATATAAAGTCAGTATTAAAAAACCAATGATCTTTTTTGTACTCACAGCAATTTGAAAATGTAAAACAATTCCATGTATATAAAATATGCAAAATATTAGAATTAAATTTACAAAAGACATGTAGACCTTTACACTGAAAAGAATAGATTGTTTAGAAAATCAAAGAGAACCTAAATAAATTAAGATAGCATGTTATAAACTGAAAAGTCGACAGACTTTTAACTCTTCCCAAATGTACCTACCTAAGAGCTGTTTTTTAATACTGGTCCATGAAATTTTCCTTAGCTAAAATAACCTTGGGGCAGCTTTAGCACTCTGTTGATCCTAAATTAGACTTTCCGAAAGCATTCTATAACAACTAAGACACAGAGAAGAAAAAATACGGTCAAAAAAGGTTGATGTAAAGAGCACTGTCAATGAAGAAAATCTGAGGGCCGAGGCTTTAGCTCAGTGACATAAGTGTGTGCCAGGCAAACGTGAAGTCGTGAGTTTGATCCCCAGTACCAAAAAAAAAAAGGAAATCTGACAATGATACTCCACTCACTAATCTGAATAACCTTTCATAGTGTAACGTGGAAAGTGTTCCTTGGAGGAAGAAGTCAAACGACTTTCTATTCCTTCACTGTATCTTTGCAGGAGGAGGCAAGAATGTTGATTGATCATTTGCTCTCAACAAGGAAAGAAAGCAGAAAAGTGAAATGAGGATTTTTAGAGGGAAGCAATTCAGAACATAGCATGGAATCAATCAGTTACCCTGAAGTGCCAAATGAGATGACAATCAGATCTGCTGGAACTCTTTAAGGTCAATGAGGATTGTTTCAAACGGCAAATGACCTTGGACCTTTGCCCACAAGCAAATGACTACTAATCCAATGCTACTGACACCAGAAAGCCTGTCAAAGTCACTACCTGCAAATGAGTCACAAAGAGCAGACATCATTCTGCGATGCTCCCCAGCTCCACTCTACCAAATTGCTCCTACAAGTCAACAACTTCTTATAGCCAAATCTACAGAATCACTTCAGTTCTCAAACTGCTGGATGTGATTACAGATGCCTACAGGAAGCTACAGTTTGACTTTCTAATTCTTGATCCCTTTTTTTCTGGTAGAATCCCCATTTCCTAGTGGGAAGCTGTTCCCTCCAAGTGGTAGATTCTGTGGCTGCTATTCCATCTTCATCATTATGACTACCTCAACCATTACCACTGTCATTGTTATCGCACTATGGTAACTAACATTCTTTGAGAATTTAATATGTGTCAGAAACTGTTCTACTTTATACATATTAGCTCATTTAAAGAAATGAACTAAGTGGTAAGTACTATATTTCTCTCATCTTAGAGTTGAGGAAACTGAGACAGAGGGCGATTTGCCCAAGATTACACAGTAAGTAGCACAGCAGGGATTTGAACTCAACCTGGTTCCAGAATTTAAGCTTTTAACCACCATGCTTCACTGTCTCTTTTACTTAGCCTTTTCCAGTTGCTAGCCACAGAAATTGGTTCAAGAAGTATACCTGATCCAGCAGGGCCAATTAGACACATGGATAGTGGATAGAGATCCTTCCTGTGTGATCTGTGCAAAAAAGAGCTCTGCTGACAAAGTTTCCAATGCCTGAAGCCAGGATGGAATCAATATGCAGACTTCCAAGTTACACAGAGCTTTTTGCTTCAGCGAGATATGAAGCTAAGTTTCTGCTGCAAACAGTCCTGGAATTTTTCATTCTCTTGCTTGGTAGAATACTTTCTTGATTCTTTTCCTTCTTTGATCATTTCCTTTTGATCCCTTTCAAGGGTACATTTCCTCTTCTCTCCCTTAAACACTTGTACCCAGGGTGCAGTCCTCCTTAGCACCTCACAACAATTCTGATAAGCCTCCCCTGGAGAATCTGCTCTTTTTGACTATTGCTGCTTCAGAATCCTGATAATGAACCACAGTTACTCATCTAAGTGTATCATAACCCTCAGAATACTGCAGAAGAAAAGTTGAAATTACTGTGTAGTAGAGAAGGTAAAATAGATCTGTAAAAATTAGGGCTTTTTTTTAGACAGAAGCTGCTTCTCCAATTACCCTATGCTGAGAGTATATACTGCCACTTTCCCTCCTCAGTTCAGATGGACAGAAAACTAGCCTCTGCCAGAAAACTAGTGTAACATCTGTCTGAAATGTATAGATGGTGACCCCAGGAAGTGAGGTCCAGTTTCTTTTCCACAAGGAAAGGAAAGGAACCAAGAGTGGCCAGGGGATAAAACAGCATGGAAATTTCCTTGTCTGTTGTCTCACTCTATTCTTCCCCTCTCTTCCTTGCAATAAAAGCCCTTGCACACTTGTTCAAGGTGAGGGAAAGATTTGAGGCAGAGACATCCTTGTCTCCTTCAGAACTAGCTTCAAATGAACCTTTTTTCTTTCCACCAAGACTGCTTTCCATGTTTTTTGGGGAGCAATGGGGAATATGGACCAGTATGGCTGGGAACAACTGTTTTCCAAGTTAACCTTGGAATATATTATCTTTTTCTTAGCTGAAAGCTATTTTCAGGTCATTGTCGCCCCAGTGAGGCTGCCACCGATCCTGGTTTCAATTGATACTGGTCAGGGCCAACATAAGGTGGCGAGACCTGTTTCTACCATGCAAAGCTGACTCACATTTTCCTGGCTGGTTCCCAGAGGAAGAAACCCGGCAGAGGCTGCAGCACACTGTGAGGAAAGAGGTGGCTTCAAGACCAAGAAAAGACCATGAAAATATTTAGGATCAGTCACTTGCTGAGGAAAACTCTGGATGACCAGGAAAGCTACCACAGCACTGTCATTGCCCCTGATCACGTGGTTACCTGTTGTAGAGATTCTGAAGATTGATCCAGGGACTAAAAAATGATTGGCTTGTGGAGAGCCTGGATGGCACCATAGTGAGGAAGATTATCTAGCTGTCAAGAAATTTCTTCTTTTACAGTCTACAGAGAATTTTAATGGATATGAAGCAGAGGAAGAATTTGTTAGAAACTTTCTCTTCCACTGAGAGAAGCTGGGAGTTCAGTGGGTTCAAAGAGAAAGGAGACCAATGATCATGACTCAAGGATACAAGGTGGTCAGAAAACATTTAAATACAGAATACACCAGGAAAGAGATCTGCAGTCGAGGAAGCCAATGCTGTCTGCCTAGGTGAGGTTCCACAGTATCCTAATAACATCCATCCCTCTCACTGCTCCCAGGCAGGCTCTATACAAAGGAAGTCACTCAGTGATGCCTAAATTAGTAATGACTAGAGTTTATACAGCTGGGACTAAGTTTTGGTGACAAAAGACATGAACAGGAAGGTACATGCTCAGAGCGGGCACAGCTCAAGCCTGTTCTCAGCCAGGGCTTGGTCTACCTGCTTGGGCAGTGGATCCAACATTTAGCCAGTGAGGCACTGAGAGTGCACAATCTTTCACTGAACCATTTAAACCTAGCCCACCAGGCCACCTTCAGGTATCCCAGTCTTAACTGCTCTGCTCATCTTCGAGATTTCATCTTTTTGGGTGAAGTAACTTATTGATGTAACTGTCAGGTGGGCAGTTTGTTTGGAATGTTGTGAATTATGAGGCAGTTGAGTCAAGCAGACCACTGATCCTCTAGGGTGGTTACCTGACCACAGGGGTCAGTGCTAAGGGTAGGGGGAATTTGGATTTCCTGGGCCTTCAGCCTGGGGAAAGGGACTTCATCTGGCCTAAAGGCATTGCTTTTGGCATCAGAGAGTGAAATGTAGAGTCAGGATCTAGTATGAAGCACTTCTCATTTCTCCACATCACTGCATCCATTCATTTATGTATTTATTTAAATTATAGCCATCCCAGTTGGCGTGAAATGGTATCTTACTGTGGCTTTGATTTGCAGTTCTTTAATAATTAATGATTCTGAACATGTTTTTATGTGTCTTTTGTTTTGTTTTGGTACCAGAAATCGAACTCAGGACCTCACACTTGCCAAGTAGGCACTGTGCTGCTGAGCTACATCCCCGACCCTTATATGCATATTATGATAGTGTGTGTATTTTTGGAGCTATATCCTTGCAAGTTTTCTTTTTATTTAAAAAATATGGTTTTTTGACCTTTTAATATTATTAGTGTTCTTTATGTATTCAAGATACTAGACTTTACCAGATATGAAATATGACTAGCACCGGACGTGGTGGCTCACGCTTGTAATCCCAGCACTCGGGAGGCTAAGACAGGAGGATCGTTGCGAGTTCAAGACCAGCCTGGACTATAAAGTGAGCTCAAGGCCAGTCTGAACGGCATAGTGAGACCCTGTCTCAAAAACACAAGGGCTGGGGATCTAGCTCAGCGGCCTAAGCACCTGCCTGGCAAGTGCAAGGTGGTGAGTTCAATTCCCGGTGCCGCAAAAAAAAAAAAAATGACTAGCAAATATTCCATCTTTTGGGTTGTACTTACTATACATTTCTAGATGATTTCCTAAGGTACAAGTGTTTTCCACAAAACTTTACTTATCTATTTTTCTGTTTGTGGCTTATGCTTTCAGTATTTAAAAATTCACTGCCCAAAGATCACAAATATTCACCTTGCTTATTTTACTTGTAAGATTTTGATAGTTTAGCTCTTACATGTAAGTCTTTGATCCATTTTTAATTAACATTGTATTTGTTGTATGGTAGAGATCTAACATTATTTGCATTTGTAGGTATCCATGTGTTGAAGACACTCTTTCCCCCACTGAATGTCTTTGCTGCCCTTGCTGAAAATCAACTGTCTGTAAATAAGCAGGTTTATTTCAAGACTCTCTACACCATTGATCTGTATGTCTGACCTTTGTGTCAGTACTATGTGCTCTTGAGTACTGTGGCTTTATAGTACGTTTTTAAATTAGTATGAGTTCTCTGTTTTTTGTTTTTTCAACATTTTGTCCTACACACTTCCATCTGAATTTTAAGATTATCATGACAGTTTCAGCAATAAAGGCAGCTCAAATTTTTATGTGGGGAGTTTGGGGGACTGTTACCAAGCTAATACCTTGCAAATCTTTATTTCTAGCCATGGAACTTTCTCAAATGTCTGGCCTGAGTACCTCATTGCCAAAAGGACATTTACTTTCTTATGTCTGATAAGCACCTCAAATTCACCGTGTTCAGAAACAAAAATCATTATCTTCTTCCCCAAGCAAGTCTTTCTCCTGAATTTCCAATCTTTTTAACAGAATGTCATCCATGCAGTTTCATAATCAGAAACATGAATGTCATTAATTGAACTGTTTGCCAAATACTCATAGAAAACATATCTAAATACTATGAATTCTGCTAAAGGCTAGGGGCAAAATAATGGATAAGAAACAAGACTCTTAAGTTTTGTTTAATTGCCAAATGCAACATAGTATGATTACCACTGTGAATTAACAATAAATTTAAGGTACTAAAGAAAACTAGTCTGCATTGATGAAGGGTCAAAACAAAAAAAATTCTCGGAGGAAGTGAGGCCTAACATAATAATAATTCTGTTTGTAAGGTAGAGAGAGTTGGGGAGAGAAAAAGGCAGTAAAGCAAGAGGTAGAATGTTCTAGGAAATGGGAATAACATTTGCGAAAGCTAGAGATGAGAGGAAAAAGAACAGCAAAATACCATTATACTAGTGACTTTCATTTATACTAATGCAAAGTCAGGAGTGGTGCACAGAACTGTAATTCCAACTACTTCAGAGATTGAGGCAGGAGGATTATAAATTTCAAGCCAGCCTGGGCAACTAAGACCCTGTCATAAAACAAAACAAAACAAAACAAAACAAAACAAAACAAAACAAAACAAAAGGCTGGGAATGTACGTCAGTGGTAAAGTACTTGCCTAGCATGTGCACAGCCCTGGGTTCCATCCTCAGCATCAAAACAAAAAACAAAACTTATTAAAGACAGGCACCATGCTAAACACAATACATTACTATTCCTTGTTCCCTACATCAAGCCTACAAAATAGGGATAATCGTCTCATGTTTACAGATTAAAGAAGTTTCAGAATTACATTATTTTTCCAAGCTCATGTAATTAAAAAGAGACAGGGGCTGGGGATATAACTCAGCAGCATAAGCGCCTGCCTAGCAAGCACAAGGTCCTAAATTTGATCCCCACTATGAAAAAAAAAAAAGCGATGAAACCAGCTTTGAGCTCTAAAACCAATACTATTTCTCCATGTACCCTCTAGACTCTTTACCTTTCATCATCCATATCCAGTAAAATATTACATCCTGCTATTTTTCACATTTCTCAAATATCCCCATTCTGTTCGTATCTCTCATTAGAAACCTAGTTCATTATCTTTCACCTGGAACCTTGCCTCTAGCTCTAATGTCTTTCGTATAAAGGATGTGTGTATATCCCATTAAATCAGATGGGAATCACTTCGTTTTCCCAACAAGAGATCTTTAAGTTATTTATATATGTATCACAGAAGAAATACTCCTTATCTAGAGCTTAGCCACAGGCCCTCTTTTCTTATTTAATTATGTGTGTGTATGAGAGAGAGAGAGAGAGAGAGAGAGAGAGAGAGAGAGAGAGAGAGAGATCTCATTCCTAACTCTGTAACATACCATGAGGTAATGACTCCCAAATATATACTCTCCCACGAACACCACATTACTATATTCAACTGCCTACTTGACATCTCAACTTGGATGTCTAATAGGATAATCATTTGCTACATTAAAATATCAGTAGCTGAGGGACTGGAGGTCTGTCTGCTTTGTACATTTCTTATCTCTAATGCAGAGTGCTTAATACATAGTACATAATCGATAAGTAATTATATGTTGAATGAATGCATGCTGTTACTGTGAGAAAATTGTGATCAGACTGTTGCTCTAAGGTGCCTTTGAGAATTTAGCACTCTGGGTTAAATGTGCATTTCTGGAAGAAAGGAAAGAGAAGTTGGCTCTACTCTTTCTCCATGTGACACAGTTAATTCTATTTAATAATGGTCTACCTGGGATGTTAACAATCCCTAAACATGAAAGCTCTAGGAACATGCACTATTTGTCAAACCTGCCTATTAAGAATCACCTACATGACCTATAATATTTCCAGGCTTTATATTATGTATATCGCATTCTCTTCTATTGAGAATCTCAAGGGGAGAGGTCTGAAAATTAGTGTTACATATGTAGGGCCACAGTGACTCTTATTGAAAACTTTGAGGGAGATTACTTACAAGCTTTACCTGTTGAGTTATTATCATCTCAGTGAGTATTAGTGTCAGCCTGTTCCTCTAACTCTTAAGCCAGACATTCCAGAACTGATTTATAAGTCACTCAAATATTTCACAGGTTTTTATTCCAGAACCACTGGAAGTCTCCAGTGACTTCATACAACATGTCATACATGAGTCCCTCATACAACATGTCATACATGGAGCAGACTCTTATTCTCAAGAAAGGATCTAATTTTACTAACTTGGTAAAAAATTAACTGTACTGACACAGGCTCAATTCCCACATTTGTGACACATTATCAGCTTTCATCATGTTTTGCTTTTTCTTAAAGCTGTTGAAGAATCAGGATTTCAACTTCTCTTTTCAAAAACCTGCTTCTCTTTCCTATTACGTTAAGCAAGCAGGTTCAAAGCTTTGAAGATTTTTGTCACCCTCCCTATGAATCTCCCCAGTTTCTTCTGCATATATTCAGTAGGCTGAAAGCTGATATGGCAAAGATGAATAAATTTCATAATTTCCTTCTGACCAAGGAATTCAAATGACAATTGGCAATTAAAGTGAATTACAGAAATTAATACTTTTCTGATAGCACTGATCCAAGAATGTGAGAGCCTTGAAGGCACACTCACTTGGAGTCACAATCCACAAAAAGCAGAATTTCTAAAGTGTCAAGCGATTACATAGCCCCAAATTGCAAACTTAGTTAACCTCAAAGACAGATCGTTGGGAGGCAAGATCAGATGAGAAAAACAAATTAGGGACATACTGGGAGAATCATTTTAGATTTTTTCCCCAAAAAGTAATGAAGTAAAACAGAACAGCGAAATTACATCTAAAATGACATGGACAAAAACTTCCTCTTCACTGTCTTATTCAAGAAGCTTCTTGTTGATGCTTTTCCAAGTAAAGACAAGCAAACAACAC
>RJWT010022919.1:0-17000 GCA_004365215.1 Cuniculus paca | reverse complement strand
TTACTTATTTTTACTTGTCTCTCCCACTTTTAAACTTCCTATCAAGTTTTTCTTTCCTTACAATCTTCATTTGCTCAGCCGTCCCCTTCTCTTCAAACCTTCTGACCACTCTGTTCTATTCTTTTTGCTCTTCTTTATCATACATATGTTGCCCTTTCTTAGCTTACTTTCTACCTCATAGATGCTCAAATAAGTCAGTAGATTCTGACAACTTTGTATCTATTCTCACTCCCAAATTATATCTCCTTCCCCATACATCCTGATCCTCCACAAGTATCTTCTCTAAACCCTTAATACTAAATCTGAACCCAACTATAAAATACCTCTAAAAGAACTTGACCCCTTATTCAATTTTTTGCCTATTATTATTTCTCTTGTCTATGTCTACTCCTACATTCATTTCAGCAGTGCATGGTACTTTTTCCAAAATAGATAACATACTAGATCACAAAGCCTGCTTAAATAAATATAAAAGAATCAAAATTGCCTTATATTTACTATCAGCTCTCTGTGCAACAAAAATAAAAGTCAACACCAGAAGAAATACTAGAAGATTTATAAGCACTTGGAAACTTAATGACACATCCTGAACACCCAATGGGTCACAAAAGAAATATAGAAAGAAATTAAACAACTATGCCTATACAACACACCATAGCCTATGAGTCACAATGAAAACACTCTTAGAGTGAAAGTTCACTGCTGTCAATGCTCACATTAGAAAAGCAGGGCTAACTCAAATAAATAATCTAATAAGAACCTTAAGATACTTGAAAAGCATCAGCAATCTAAGCCCAAACCAAAATTAAGAGGGAAATTGTAAAGATTACAGCAGAAATCAACAAAATTGAGACTGGAAAACAATACAAAGAACTGTTGCATTGACAAATTGGTGTGGGAAACTGACCAGAGTTTGCTTGATATGAATGCTGGAGGAAGAGATCTTGGGGAGCAGCAGTTCCCAGGCATCTGAAATGCATGCTTATAGATTAGAACAGATCTGTAGGGCAGCCGTCAGGTGAATCAACAATAGGTTATTCTCAATAGATGTTTGCTCTAGTCGTTGCCTTCTTCCTCCCCTCTATAAGCCTCCCGCCCAGTAAGTTTGCTTAGCCTAGGTTAATGCACACCATGTAGCAGACCATCCTTTTACCAGCCCTATTCCTCTGACTAAACCTCCTGTACAATAGGTTGCAATTGCTTTTCTTCTATGTCTTTGTTCTCATTCTTTGAGTGAAAAATGATGAACCATGGAGGTCTCAGTTGGCTGTTGTTTCCTTGAGGTTCTTTTAATGCCCAAGTATCTGTCCCTCTGAGTTCATGGTGTTTGAATTAAATCTTATCTAAGTAGCCACAGTCACACAGTGCAACAAGTTGATTCTTTGAAAAAACAAAAAATAGATAAACCATCAGCCAAACTTATCAAGAGAAAGAGAGAAAAGACATACATCAGTGCAATCAGAAAAGATAATGGTGAAATCAAGACAAACACAGTCTAAATCAAGAAGATACTTAGTAACTACTATTAAAATTCATATTCTAATAAAAAGGGAAATTTTTGAGAAATGGATTCCTACATACACACAAAATACCAAAGCTAGCCAAAGATGACATGAATATGCTGAGCAACTCAGTGACAAGCAATGAAATAGAGACATTAATTAAAAAACAAAAAACGACAAAAAAAATTTTACCAACTAAAAAGCTTCCAGGGCCTGATGGATGTATTGCTAAATTCTAAAAATCTTTTAAGGACATTATGTCACCAATACTTCTCAAACACTTGAGTGAAATTGAAAGTGTTTCCAAATTCATTTATTTGAGCCAGCATCACTTTGCTTTCAAAAGTAGACAGAGACCCAACACACACACACAAAAGAAAACTACAGGTTGATTTTTTTAGTGAACATAGATACAAAATTATTTGTGAATAGGCTAGAACTCATCACTGGAAAGATCATACATCATGACCGGTTGGTTTCATCACACAGTTGCAAAGATGGTTCAACACATGCAAATCATTAAATGTAATATACTACATAAACAGAATCAAAGACAAAAGCCACATGATCACAGCAATAGATGGCTAAAATCCTTTTGTCAAAATCCAACAACTCTTCTTGATAAGACTTTCAAAGAAAATAGATATAAAAGGGTCAAGTTTGAACTTAATAAATGTTACATATGACAAATCAATGGCCAATATTGTATTAAATGAGGAGAAACTAAAAGGATTCCCCCCTAAAATTAGGAACAAGTTTGCCCACTATCACCGCTTCTATTCAATACAGTACATTAACCAGATTGATCAGGCAACAGAAAGAAACAAAACAGATTAATATAGGAAAGGAAGAACTCAAATTATCATTACTTGCAGATAACATGCTACACTACATAGAAGACCCAAAGAATTCTACCAAAACCCCTTATGAATAATAACCAATTTTGGCAATGTAGTAGCATACAAAAATCAACACACAAAAACCAACAACATTTGTGTATGCCAATAATGAACTAAATGAGAAGGAAATTATGAAAATGATACCATTCATAGTAGCACCAAAAAAAAATTAAATGCTTTGGAATTAACCTAACCAAGAAAGGGAAAAAACTCAACAAAGAAAACTGCAATACTTTGAAAAAGGAAATTGAAGTGAACAGCAGAAAATGAAAAGGTGTCCTCTGCTCCCGAATAGGCAGAACCAATATTGTCAAAATGGCCATATTCCCCCCAAAGGTTCAACACGATACCAATCTGCCAATAGCATTCTTCGCAGAGCTTAAGAAAACTTCCTTAAAATTTATATGGAATGAGAAGAGATCCAGCTTTGGAGTCATTTGCATAGCATGGGTTTTAGGCACATGCAGAAAGTAAAAGTTGTGTGATCTGCATGACTTCCGCCCAGATTTCAGAAGAAGGCCTGGTAGGCTAGGCAATGAGACCTTGAGAAGGTAGAGTGTGAAACCATGAGTGTGAAGCCAAAAGGCAGTGCAGACAACAGCAAGCTGGAGAAGCCAGGAACATAGATCATCTGAGGAAAACCCCAAGGAGTGATTAAATCAGGCTCAAGCGGTGCTGTGAAGGCTACGACCATGGGAAGCATCATAGAGGTAGGAGTTCACATCTAGCTCTTTGGAGTTCACATCTTGCCACAGAATGCCCCAGGTGCAGGACATGGAACTACAGAACTTAATGTTTGCCCTTTTGGATTTTGGTCTTCCTTTGGTTTGATTCTTTTCTATTCTCCTGTTAATAGCCTTTGGAATTGAAATATTTATACTGTGTCATTGAATGTTTTTTTAAGTGTTTAATTTTCTTTTCACTTTCTTTTGCAGGGACTTAAATCTAAGAGTTTCCTTAAATCTCAGAGGAGAGTTGGGAGTTGAACTTATCAGCAGTGCTGAAACTGTTAGGAATTTGGCAACTCTTAGATATAGACAACACATTTTGAACAAAAGAATGTATACAGGTCTCTTGGGGTGAAGGGAGAAATATTATGATTTATATTTAAAACACTTCCCAAAGCCACACACCTATACACGGGGCTTTTGGGAGCTGACTGAATCACAGGTATGTGACATTCATCACTGGATTACTCCACTGATGGTTTATAGCTGGGCATGTGATGTTGAAAGCTAAAGTCTAGAGAGAAAAGGTGGATTTTTGTGAGCATGGTATAGTAACCAGCTGACTATGGACTGAAACCTATGCAAACTGTAAACCAAAGAAATCCTTTCCTTTTTCAATTTATGGCCATTGGATATTTTGTCCCAGGAACAAGAAAATAACTAAGATACCCAGAACAGCAAAAGCAGTGTTGGGCAGCAATAGCAAAGAAGGAGGCATCACAATACCTGAAGTCAAGCTATATTACAAAATAACAGTGATTAAAAAGGCATGGCAATGACAAAAACTAAAAGAGACATGTGAATACATGAAACAGAATAGAGGACAAAGAAACATCCTCAGACACATTTTGCTATTTCATCTTTGATAAGGGGCCAAAAACATACATTGAAGACAGACAAAATATTACACAAATGGTGATGGGAAAACTGGCTGTTTGTAGAAGATTGAAGCCAGACCCATATGTCTCACTATATACTAAACTAAAATCAAAATTGATCAAATATCCAAACATTAAAACAGAAATATTGAACCTACTGAAAAATTTCCTTTTGAAAAATGTCTTCCTATTCACAATATCTATTATATATTTTGGTTCTTATTTACACTTTCAGTTTGTCACACCACAGAGACAATGCAGTATTTACATGCATGTCCAATTTATTTCTCTTAAGAGTATGGTCTCAAGATCCATCCATTTAGCCATAAATGTCTCAACTTCATTCTTAGTACTCCACTGTATAAAAAAATCTTTTTTTGTCCATTCTGTGATGGATGGGCATTTGGGTTATTTCCAAGATTTAGTTTTTACAAACTGTGTCACTATAATCATGGGTGTGAATATACTGCTGTTGTATGAAGCTTTTAATTCTTCTTGGAAAGATATCAAGAAGGGAAATAGATGGGTCAAATGGAACCTTTAGTTCTAGTTTTTTTTGGGAAACTCTACATAGGTTTCCACAGTGGTTGTACCAGTCTACACTCCCACCAACAGTGGAAAAGAGTTCCTTTTTTCCCACAGCCCCTCCAGCATTTGCTATTGGTTACTTTGCTGATAATAGTCATTCTTTCTGGAGTGAGATAAAATCACAATATTATTTTAATTTTCATTTCTTAAATGATCAATCATGTTGAATATTTTTTCATATGTCCATTTTTTGATTAGTTCTTAAAATTTTTCAATTCTTTGCATGTTAGTCCTTGTCTGAAGAACAACTGGCTAAGACTTTTTCCCACGCTATGGGTTGTCTTTTCACTGTGTCGGTGATTTCTTTTGCTGTGCAAAAGGTTTTTAATAAGATGAGGTTTCAGTTGTTGATTCTTTGTAGTATTTTCTGTGCAGTCAGGGCTTTGTTCATGAAGTCTTTGCCTACACCTTTAACTTCAAAGGTTCTACCTATTCTCTTTTCAAGTAGATTTAGTGTTTCTGTTTTAATATTTAGATCTTTGATCTGTTTTTATTTTAGTTTAGTTCATGGTGATGTATATGGGTCTAGTTTCAGTTTTGGACATGTGGAAAGCTGATATTTCCAGCATTACTTTTTAAAGAAGCTGTCTTTCTTCCAGTAAATGTGTTTTGTCCCCTTGTCAAAAATAAGATGGCTGAGTGTGTTCGAAATTGTTTTTGCATCTTTAAAATCTGCTCCATCAATCCTCACATCTTGGTTTTTGTTTGTTCATTCGTTTGTTTGTTTTGCCAGTACCTTGCAGTACACAGTAGCTCTGTAGTACAATTTCAAGTCAGGGATTGTGCTGCCCCCTGCCTCGCCTTTGTTTCGCAGAATTGCTCTTGCTATGCTAGGTCTCTTCTGGCTCCAAATGAATTTTAGAAATGTTTTCTCTAGTTATATGAGGTTTGTTAATGGTATTTTGATTGCTATTGCATTAAAGCTGTATAATAATTCTGGGAGTATGGCCATTTTTACTATATTCTTCTTCCTACCAAAAAGCAAATTGTATCTTTCCATTTTCTGATATCCTCTTTGATCTCCTTTTATCAGGGTACTGTAATTTTCAATGTATAGAGCTTTTACTTCCTTTGTTAGATAGATTTCTAAGTATTTCATTTTTTATGCTATTATGAAAGACATGGCTTCCCTGGTTTCTCCCTTAGTGAATTTGTTATTAGTGTACAGGAATGCTATTGATATTTGAGTGTTGACTTTATATCCAGCTATGTGACTGAATCTGTTTATTAAATCTAGAAGTCTTTTTGTGGAGTTTTCAGGGTCTTCTAGGTAGAGTATCTTTATTCCTTTTATTTCTTTTTCTTTTCAGATCGCTCTAGCTGATGTTTCTAGAACTATATTGAATAAAAGTTGTGATAGTGGACATCCTTGTCTTACACCTGAGTTTAGAGTAAAATCTTTCACTTCCTGACCATTCAGTATGGAGTTAAGTATTGGTTTGTCGTAGATGACTTTTATCAGATTGAGATAATGGCCATCTATCCCAATATTCTATAAGGTTTTTAATCATTAGTGGGTGTTCGAAATTATCAAATGATTATTCTGCTCCTATTGAGATAAACATTTGATTTTTTCCCTTAGCTCTGTTAATATGGTGTTTTACATTTATTGATTTACCTATATTGAACCATCCCTGCATCATTGGAATGAATCCTACTTCGTTATGGTATATAACCTTTTTGATGATTTTCTACATTCTGTTTTCTAGTATCTTTTTGAAGGTTTCTGCATCTATTCATTATGAAGATTGGCCCGTTGCTCTATTTTTTTGCCTGGGTCCTTCTCTGGTTTTGTCACCAGGGTAATACTTGTTTCCAGTAATGCCTTTGGGAGTATTGTTTCCCCTTCAATTTCTATAGAGTTTGATGAGTGATGGCATCATATCTTCTCTAAATTTCTTGTAGAATTCGACAATGCATCCGTCAGGACCTGAGCTTTTCTTTGTTGGTAAGTTTTAATTACATTTTCAGTTTCATTGACTGATACTGGGTTATTCAGAATTTTATACTTTCTTGATTCAACTTTGGTAATTCATATGAATCTAGTTATCTGTCCATTTCTTCTGTGTTTTCCATCTTATTAGAGTAAATATTTTCAAAGTAGGTATTGATGATCTTTTGGATTTCTACAGGATCTATTGTGATTTCACCCTTTTCATTCCTAATTGTATGAATTTGATTAGGTTGGCTAAGGGTTTTTCAATTTTATTTAATCTTTCAAAGAACCAACTCTTCCATTCATTTATTTTTGTATCATTTTCTTAGTCTCAATTGCATTAATTTGTTTTGATATTTTTAATTTCCTCCCTCATACAAGCTGTAGAGTTGACTTGTTCTTTTTCTAGAAGTTTGAGGTTCGACAGTAGGTTGTTCTTTATTTGAGCTTGTTCTGTTTCCTGATGTGACTATTAATTTCTTTCTTAGGGCTGCTTTCATCATGTCCCGTTAAACTCCTGTATGTTGTATCAGCATTATCATTTAATTGTAGCTACACTTTCAATTCTTCTTTAATTTCATTTATGACACATTGGTTGCTCAAGGGGGTGTTATTTAATTTCCATATGTTTATGGAGTTCTTGTGGTTTCTTCTGCCATTGATTTCTAATTTCATTGCACTATAGGCTATTAATATGCATGGAACAATTTCAGTTCTTTGCATTTACTTAAGCATGTTCTTGTTGATAGTATGTAGTCTATTTTGAAGAACATTCTGTTCACTGCTGAGTAGAACATGTATTCTGGTGTTTCAGAGTGGAATACACTATAGACTTCTAGTAAGTCCATTTGTTCACAGGTTTGGTTCAGTTCTTATATTTCTTTGTTGATTTTTTCTGGAAGATCTATTTGTGAAAGGGGATATTAAGGTCACCCATTACAATTGTATTAGTGCTTATTTGATTTTTTATGTCCATTAATATTTATCTTGTATAGGTAGGTGCCCCTGTATTTGGTGCATATATAGTTATGATTATCCTTACATGCTTTATCTTGATTTTTCCTGTAATTTTCAAAACAAAGTACTTGATCTGTATATTTTTACTATAGGATATATTTGTACAAGTAAGTAATTAATAAGATCTTTGATTATATAAAATAGGGGAGGCTTTAAAATCTATCTGTGAAAGAGTATTGCAAATATCTAATTGCAACACTATAATTTAAAAAACAAAGCAATGGACATTGACATCAATTTGAAAAACATCTGAATTTGCTTTAACACCAGTTTATTAAAGAGAAGAATGTTTTTCTCCAGTTGTGGAAACTTTCATGAAGCCCACAGAAAAAGGCATTACCCAAGCTTTAGAATTTTAGTAAATATTAGTATACCATCAGTTACATCAGACTGAATTACTGAAAGTGGAAGGCAAATTGTGCACAAAATCATGTCACACTAGGAAAACATACTCTCAGAGGCAAAATGGATAATGTGGTACTCTTTCCACCAAAGAAAATGGCCCAAAAGCCAAGAACGCATATTTTGGTCCATAAAGACGTGGTACAGTAAAGTGACGGTACTCAGAACTGGAGTTGCTGCATTCAAATACAGTCACAGTGCCTGTTGGCAGTATTAGTTATTGTCAACAGAAGCTTTTGAAGATTGATCTAAGGGAATGTAGGGGAAGCTGGCAGAGTAAACTTGAGACCAGTGGCCCAAGTATCATTAGGTAGCATGGACCCCTGTTTAGTGAAAATAGAAATTAAAACTAACACATGAATTTTAAGGATAAAAACTTTAATTGGAAAGTAAGAAAAAATGATAGACTTTAGCTTGAGGAGTTAACAAAGATCAAGTCAGGTTGACGGCCAGCTGCTAAGGATCCGCAGAGGTGGGCAGGATCCAGGGGATCATTATCTCAGTTCCTGTTTCCACAGCTCTAGAGGAATCCTCAGGGCATGGACACAAATAGCTCCCCTCAAGATGACTGCTTCTCCTTGAGGAAGTCTCAGTCATGTGAGACTCTGCTTTTCCTAGAATTCAGGCGATTACAAGTTGGAATTTATCATCTGGAGACTTCCAACGTTGCTCTGTTGGGTGGAAGGTGTCTGAAGCTGAGCCCTATAAAGCTGGTAATCAGATGTCCCTATAAATCCTGAGAATCACTGTACTTACTTTTACCTTGGTGTCTTCGGTCTTGAAGGGAGATGAGGTAGACTAGGTGAGTTAGGACTAACAACTTCTGACAAATTTTGCTAAATGGGTAACATACCTTCATCCAAATTTTAAGGAAATGAATGATAGCAATTGAAGGTCGAGCTCTGTTACAGTTTTAGTTACCTATTGTAACCTATCTGTAGGTCTAAGTGAAGAGTTACAGGTTTTAGTAAAAGCCACTCTTAAAGACCCCAGTTGCCTTAGAAGAAAACACAAATTGTGCTTTTGATGAATAACAGATTAAGGGCATGGGGAATTTGCCCTTGGTTTCTATAATGCAACAAAAAAAACCCAAACTAAGGTAAGAGATCAGGGCTTGGGCGAACCAGAAAAGCAAGAGGGCAGAATGTGTCAAATGTCATAAAAACCAGTGGCTAATGACTTGAGCCAAAAAAGAAGATATGCACAGAACACTGGGCCAAAATGAGTCTAGGCTTATGGTTCCTGAGTGGAGTACACTGAACCAATCAGAAAGCGATATTCTCACTCCTTCACTTGAATCTGGTAGTGTTTGGAGGACACTACTGCTCACAAGACCAATTAGAAAATACTAACCCCAATCCTTTATGTACACATGGAAGTTACCATTCAAAAGACACTCTTTCTGATCCTTTATTCATATACGGTAAGAGGCCAACTCAGTTTCCAATGGGTCGATTATACCAATATCATAGTTGCATGAGGTGGACGCCAATGCAGACTCCCTTCCCTGTATACTTGGGGCCTCCACAGGACTTTTCACTGACCCGCTCTCCTGTGTGTCTCTTCTGTCATCAATAAATGCCTACTTTTGCTGCATTTTCTGTATCTTATCTAATTCTTCTTTTGGGACACCATGTAAATGAACAAAAGACCCCTGGGACTCCTATCCCACCATACTGCCCTGCAGTCTCACTTGGTAAAGGCATCACCGTCATTGCTACTGAGCATGGACATTCTGGATTTTACTTTTGGATTGGTGCCAGGGGCTCAAGTCTGTACTTTCTCTGCCTTTTTGTGCCACTAGCCCCTACACTCTGATGAGATGGCAGAATCTGTATCACTTCCCTGTGCCTTAGCTGCAAGGGACCTTGACAAAAAGCTTGGCACTTTCACCTTTAAAAGAAGACACTGCATTTGTCTCTTACAGAGATGCAGAATTGGGTAACTTCCTAACCCTGAGTTAAAAGGCTAAAAAAACTGAATGATAAAGGCAAATTCCTCACGTTGGTAATTTGTTCGTTCCCATTTCTTGCTCTCCACTTTTGAGAAGTGTTAAACCTAAGTACTTTGCCTCAGAGATCAGGACTCCATTCCCTTAATAACTTTCCAAAGATTGTTTTCTTCCTCTGTGTACATGAGGGAATTGCTTTTTTTCCTAGTGAATCAGTGATTGGAGAGTAACTGCGAGCTATAGTTGAACTCAATGACATTATAAGCAATGAAATTCAATTTTTTTTGGTAAAATAAGCACAAAAAATAAATTTGGTAGAAGAGAAGTTAGTTTTTTTTGGTGGACTGTGACACTCTTAGCATTCTTCCTGTGCCAACTGTCACTTTAAAAGAATCTTCTCAGGATAGAGAATGTTTTCCCCTCTGTTCAATCTTTTAGTACCTAAAATCATAATAAAAATAACTAAGAGCTTAATTAAAAATTATCTTTTACCTCCTTTAATACTTAGACCTAGATTTGAATAGATTCAAGAGGTATAAATTTACTGCTCACTGGTGAGCAAAATGTAATCAGAGACAGCATGCAGTGCTTCTCAACCTCGAGGGTGCATATCAATTGCCTCTGTTAATAAAACTGCAGATTCTGCTTCCAAAGATGTGGGGAGGTGACTGATGTTTGAGTCTCTTACAAGCCCCCAGCTGACGCCATCTGCCAGTCCACAGACTGTATTTGGAGTCACAAGGACTTGATTAGCAAAGTCTGATACAGAAACTTGAGCACCTGTGGCCAGAGGCGCCTTGGAGAATGAAAACATTTGAGCTAGCCATTTCTACTTAATTAAATTTAAATAATAGCCGGGGATTTCAAGAACATTGCTTTAAAAGACACAAAATAGAAATTTTAATTTCTGTTGAGATAGAGATTCTTTCCTACTCAATTTAAATTGTACCTTCTGACCATGAAAGAATCATGACCCCTTTGCCGATCAGTCTTCTGAACATTGGTATATTCCGTAAAGCATAATCAACTATCTTTGACTCCATGGACTGTATTCTAAAATATCTCTGGGAAACTAATGGCTTAAAATCATACATTAAGAAGAGTCTAACACTTTTTTAAATTTTCTCTACATGCCTGACTGTAATGAAACTTATGACTAACAGTTTGTTGTTATGTTTGTTCTTTTTTTTTTTTCATTTCCTTTGGCAGTCACATAATTATTAAATTTTCTTCCAGCCAATGATTTACTGTATCACAATGTGATTAGAAAAACAGTTAATGTACAAACCATTACATAAGGTGTCTTAGTCCATTTGGGTAGCTATAACAAAATACCTAAACTAGGTAATTTATACACAGTAGAAATCCATTGCCCATAGTTCTTGTGCCTGAGAAATCCAAGGTCAAGGAACTGGCAAATTTGATGTCAATTGAGGGCTGCAATCTGCCTTCTAAGAGGACGTCCTCTGTTTCCTCAAAGGGCACAAGGTCCAACAAGCTCCTTTCTTCCTCTTTTTCTCCTCCTCCTCCTCCTCCTCCTCCTCCCCACCCCTTATTTTTTATATCGCCCATGCTGGCCTCCTTCCTGGGCCTCCCCAGTGCCAGGATCACAGGCATGCACCACCCCTGGTCCTTTTACCTGTTTAATCAGGATGCTGAATCTTATTTGTGAAGTTTCTGCTCTCACCTAATCACTTCACAGAGGCTCCACTTTTAAATACAAACACATTTGGAATTAGATTTCAACATAAGAATTTTCAATAGATACAGGTAGTCAGACTATTTACTACCTTACCTTAATGTTGTACTATGTATTTGACCTAGTTGAATTTCTGCCCTTGTAGAATCTCAATTATCTTTGAGGAGGTGATGTTTGTAGGTCGGAACTCTCTCTTCAACTAAGCCAGCCAAAACTGGTCAGATCTAAGATAGCTGCCAGAGTGACAATCTCTACATCATAACTTCATCTGCATGACAAATGGCACCTCCTCCAGTTCCATAACAGTTGACAACTGTCACGAAGACAAGAGAAAAAACTATAAAAGGAGGAAAAAGAGGCAGCACTGGTTCCCAGAAACCTCTGCCCAGTCCCAGAAAAGATGTAATCATTCCTTTGTGTCATTGCCTGTCCCTTTTTCTCATGTTTTTCACCGTGTATCTCCAATCTTTCTACGCCCTATTGTTTGATAAGTTGATTTCTGAGTTTGCCTCTCACTTCTAATCTTGAGCAAGAATAAAATCTCCTTTGCTGCTCAATCCTCAGTTGGTGCTAGGTTTTGTAACTGGTTCCAAAATTTGAAAAGGGAGAAAGGACCCAGTTCATAGTTAAAAATTGATAACAAGACCATAGTACCATGAGACAGGTAGAAACAACTACCTGCCCTACAATGATTACTCAGTTGTCAGTTTCTACAACTAGAGAGGCCCCACACTACGACATTGAGAGGACAGACACAATCAAGCTTGTTCAGCGCCACTTTGCCCCAGCTGTGCAATCATGGATAAGTCATTTACCTCTCTCCTTTGCATTTAATTGAGGTTATTAATAGCATGTTTGGCATAATGTCTATTGAATGCCTCTTTTTTACTATTATGTAATCTCTTAGAAGATTATTAAAATTTTCTTCTGAAAAAATAGAAATGATTAAATAATGGTTACTTGATGAAATTTCATTAAGCCGATAAAGGAAGAAATAAATTTATATTTGAGAATTGGGAGAATCATTCTCTTCAAGCATGGTAAAAACTTAGATAGCTGTGAAGTGAGGATAGTATATTGTCAGGCAACTGGTGTAGCTATATCTTCATCCTGTCCTTTACAGGCATAAAAATTTTATGTTCTTTTCTTCGTGTTTCTTAGCCATAACTAAATTAGGCCATCACTTAAAGGTCAATTCTATTTAAAACATTGCAAATGTATTATTTCACAATGTAAATTTAGCTCCTAAGAAGGAAGACTCAAATCCTCTAGTCAGAATTATTTAACTATAGAGAAATTTACTTTGGCATTCACTTTTTAATCTGTGTGTAGCTATGTATCTGGAATCAAGAAGGGTGAAACTTAGTAAATTACCAGTCTAAAAATGTAGCTAACAGGATGACAACTGATCTTTAGAGAGGCTAAATTACTGTCCAAACTGATACAACTATTAAGTGATTAAAACAAGACAGAAGCCTAGGTAGACTGCTTCTCAAAATTCATCTTCTAAATTCTATTTAGTGTCACTGGAATAACAGGATCTTTTCTGTATTAAGTGCTTGGATCCCCTGTCAGTATTGTGTTTCTGAAGTTCTATGCTATAAACATAACAGATTGTACTGTAGGTAAACAGGATCTCCCATTAAACATGCCAGTATCCTCATCTAAATTTTACCCTAATTTCAGGGCCATTTCTACTATGTATTTTCATGTTTTGATCCACTGTAGCTCTCTTTCTCATTTAAGTCTCACCATGTATTTGAGTTTCCTAGTGGTTTTGTAACAAATTATTATAAATTTAGTGACTTAAATAACACAAGTTTCTTCTCTTACAGTTCTAGGTATCAGAAGTATAATATCAAATTGTCATCAGATCTGCAAGCTCAAAGGAAGAATCTCTTTCTGTGACTTTTGTTTGTATGTATTCCACGGCTCGAGGCAGGCAAAGTAGTATCTTCTGTCTTCTGGGAGCTTTGCTTCAGTATCTTCCTGCTTTTCTGTCCGTAACTTTCTCTTGTGAGAACCTTGTCCCTTGCATTGCCACCACCTGAATATTGCAAGATAGTATTCCATTCTTAAGATCCTTTACTGAATCGTATATGCAAAGTCTGCTGCACCATATAAGGGAACATTTCCAAATTCCTGGAATAAGATCCCGTACATGATTTTAGGGCCAGTGTTGAATCTACCACTGAAGGAAAATGAATTTCCAAGTTCTAAGGAAAAGGTTGTCTAATGGTTTTGCTAATACATGCTTTACATAAATAAAAGTAGGTAAAGGAGGCTTAACAAGTTGTTATTCTTTCATGGATTTTGTAATAAAATTCCACTGCTAATGAGAAGAATAATGATATGTGAGGAAAGGCACAGGTAATATTTTAATTTTACAAAATAAAATGTTTAGTAAATCACATATTTGCTGATTAATGCAAATTTTTAAATTTAGAATATTTAGTAAGTCAAATATTTTTTAGCTTAATGCTATTCTGAGAACTATAATAAGAAAATCAGGAATCATGCTTTATGGGAAGGAACAGACAATTCTTCCCCATAAATTAAGTTATACTGGAACATAAAGAAATCTTAAAAATCTAAATGGAGCACTCTGTATTTCTATAATTAAATGTTTAAATTGGTTAATGAAACCTGCTCTACTGTATCTTGGGATTTCCCCTAATTATTACATTGTCTTATAAAACACTGAGGATATGGTCTATTTTCTACCCTTAGTGTGTGTGGTCTTGAGGTTCTGGTGGCACAGAACATAATTTTAAGTTCATCAAACCCATTTCTGCAATGACCACAAAACTAGGAACATCTAAATATTCTGTAATTATTAGCTCAAGAAGGAAATACAGGTTAAGCATCCCTGATCTAAAAGTCCATAATCTCAAAAAATCCCAAATATGAAACTTTTTGAGAGGCAACATGAATACCATACATGGAAAATTCCACACATGACTTTATGTGATGGGCATGAGTCCAAACATAGGTGTGCTAAAAATAGTTGCATAAACTTACCTATGTGCATTAGGTATATAAAAAACATAAATGAGTTTTACATTGAGTTAGATGCCATCCCTAAAATATCTGATTATGTATATGTGAATTGTATTAGCTAGCTTCCCTGTTGCTAGGACATCAAACCTGACAACCACTACTTGAAGGACGAGAGGTTTATTTTCACTTATGGTTTTGTGGGGTTCAGTCTATTATTGGCCCAATGCCAAGGCAGAAACCTCATGGTGAAAGGGTGTGGCAGAGCAAAGCTGTTTGGTTCACAGCAACCACAAAGCAGAGCAGAGGAACAGTGCCAGAGAAGAATGGACAAAGGACCATATCCAGTAGCCAAAGCCAGAAGTCCCTGAACCACACAGACGCACCAAGGACTGTGTTTCTCTACTCTGCCAGATGTTTCTTAACACAATGAAGTGGCCATATCAGGATTAATAGGCATACACATATATCCAAATCCAAGAAAAGAAAAAATTCCAAGATCCAAATCATTCTGGCTCCAAACATTTTGGATAAGGGATACTCAACCCCTTTGTTAAACTATGTATACTGAAAATCTGCACTTAGATCTGCTATTATTTTTCAATATATTAATAGAGGAGTCAAGATATTCATATATCACAAGTATCAAAAGTATTTTAATAACTATTTCAGCATAACTAGATTCTTTTATAATCTTATGTTATGGTTTAGATGTAAAATATCCACCAAAATCTTTCAGAAAGTGACCGGATCATGGAGATTAATCCACTGAACAATTCACAGCTGAATGAATGGACTGCTTGGTGGTGGAGCTTGTTTGGAGGTGGGGGGTCCTAGGACCCTGACCTGTAAGAGTACATTCTTGCCTCTATTTCCTCCCTCTCTCTCTGCTTCGGATTGCCGAAGTTTAGGAGCTTTCCCCTGTACGTCTCTCCACCATGTTGTTTCTGCCTTGGAGCCAGCAGACCATGGACCAAAACCTTTGAAAGCATAAACCAAAACAAATCTCTCCTCCTTTAAATTACAGGTAGCAGGTGTTTTGTCTTAGCAATGAGAAAGCTGACCGATATGCTTACAGACGAAGCCACAGAACCTGTTTCATATTTTGTTTTTATTTTTTCTTCACTAATTTTACCATTTTCTAAAGTATTTAAAATGTTTACAAAAGTTTAAATTCATGTACCCTGCATTTTGTGGTATCATTTTCAAGTATATTATTCTTATACAGGCTGTGTAAATTCCATATCATTAATATTATAATTGTTTTAAATAGCCAGATTTTATTTATATTTATTTACATTTATCCTTCTTATGCTTACATTTTTTCCTACGCTTTGTATTTTTGGAATTGTTTTGATCGAGTGGAGAAATTTTATGTTTCTTTCAGCACAGGTTGTCTCACAATGAATTAAATCAGGGAAATCAGAGGAATTTTATAGTGTTATTGTTTGACAAGAAAAGATTGTCACCTTGCTTTTACATTTGCAAAATACTTTCAGTGGACACAGGAAATAAACATTTCCAAAGAATATTAAATATGAGGTGCCTTAAAAATATAAATATGTTTGAGAAGTAATTTACCTGTTATTTTAGCCTATGGACATCATAAGTGTAGAGATGCCCTATAAAAACTAATTCCCATATCTAACTTTAGATAGGGAAAGTTTTTGAAACAACTAAATATGTGGCAATAGAAAAATGTCCTGTAAACTGTGGTGCAGAATTGCTGGAATTGAAATTCGTTGAGAATGAGTTTTATTGAGAGTATAATAAGAATGTACTTAATATATACCAGAAGCTGAGAAAATTTTCCTGAAAATACATTTTTTTGGCTATTGTATAATAACTGTGTTTAAACTGTTGCTTGGTCAAAGTAATGTTAATGAATCATACTGTTAAATCTTTAGTATCAACACAGAGTGAATCAGGAGACAAGATCCATCAAAATGCTTTATCCAACAAACACATTTAACTCAAAACGGAATTCATAGATTAAAAGTCAAAGGAGAGAAAACAATGCTCTATGTGACAGGGAACCAGAAAAAAACAGTAGGGGTAGCTTGCCCATCCACTGCAGAATGGAAAGGAAAGATATGGCATTTCTATACAATGGAAAGCTACTCAGCTATAAAGAAGGATAACCTTGAGACTCCTGTATGTAAATGGATACAACTATCATATGCTCATGGGTGAAAGGGTTCACAGTCACATGGGTGAACATTGTATTGTCTCCCTCGTATAAGAAACTGGGGAAATTAGTGGGATCCAAAATACAAAATAGAGGTTGTGAAGGTGAAAGGGGAGGAGATGTCTCCAGGGGGAAGGCAATGGCCATTGTTAATCCATAATTCTGTTTTGAAGCCCTGTATTGTTCTCATGGTTCTGTTTAGCTTTGTTTTATTG
>RJWT010022918.1:0-17006 GCA_004365215.1 Cuniculus paca | reverse complement strand
TCTCCAGAAACTGTAAGCTAAATAAACCTCTCCTTCCTTCACTTTGGGTGTCAGATATTCTGTCTCAACAACGAGAAAAAAGTAACCAAGACAGATACCTCTAATAATCCTTCCTTTTTCTTTTCTATTGTGTTTTTTTTTTTTTGAATCAGGATCTCACTGTATAATTCTGACTGGGCTTGAACCCACTACAGAGCCCAGGCTGGCCTCAAACTCAAGGCAATCTTCCTGCCTCAGCCTTCCAAGTGCTAGGACTACAGGTGTGTACCACCATCAAGACATGTAATAATTGTATATATTAAAACTCATAGGGCTAATGAACAGAAGGCCAATTTTCAATTGAAATAGCTTTCATTACTTTAGTTGTTACTCATGGATATAATTATATTAGAATCCACACAAGTTGATTGTGCTAGAAGAAAGTAGTTTTGAACAGATGCATATATTGCTTGGGTTAAAGACAGAGTATAAACAACAATAATCCTGAAACAAATAAAAATAGGAAGGTGCATGCTAGTTGTATGATTATATGTAAGAAACTGTAAAGCATCATGTTTATATGAACATCAATGTACTTGGTGTACTGAAATTCGTCAACTTTAAATGGAAAGATTATTAGGTAAGAAAGATAAATCTATATTTATGAAAATTTATTTTGAAAAATAGTATACGGATTGATAAAATAGGGGGAAAAGAAAAACAACACTGATAAAAATTCTTTGTAGATGTGTAAATACTTGAAAAACTGCATGGACAATTTCTAATTTAAATTAAGGTTGATAATGTATTTATTAACATTAAAACATGTATGCCTGTAGGTCAAAGTTAAACACCAGTGTATCATGAGTAGTTGAGTAAAATTAATAAAACTGTCTTGAATTGTGAAATTTTAACAGATGAAGTGTAAGTGCATTACAATATGACAGAAAAGGGAAAGGTGATACAGATCATTGTGGCACAAAGTAATAAAATTTAATATTTAATTTATGGAATAATAAATATATACAACCTACAATTTTATATAGCCACTATATGCTATCTAACACTTTTTTCCTCCATAGAAAATTTCCTTACAGTATTATTTAAAAAGACCTTTTAAAGAAGGCTTTTTTAGTAAATACACTGAACAGTTCTAAATCAAACTTTTAACAGATTAAGAGTACCATACTACTAATCATTCAGAGGATGTTACAAAAATGTTTGGAATTATTTACTTGTTTATTTTTATAATTCCATCTTCACTGAGCTGCCTCTGTGTCCCAGACAACCACTCCCAAAAATCTACCTTTTTAGTAATATAGCATAAGCATTATTATAGATAAAGACAATCTCCTTTGGACATACTTCACTGAATGGAATTGAACTGATGGACTGATTATATATTGCGATTTTTATAAAGATGATGGTGGTGATACTATGAAACATTAAAGTTACACAATGCTTATTAAGTACCAATACCATGCTGAACGCTTATTTACAATGCACATATAAAAATATTGCAACTTTGATATGTTCAGTAACTTAATATTACATTACTAGCATACAAAGAAATTATGGTTTACTACAATCTTGTTAGAATCTAGAGATGTATCCTGGAACATGTCACAATATGATGCTAATAGGATAATGTTTTCTACTAACATATAAACAATTGAATTCTTCATCAAAGAATGTTTAAAAAGTAAGCCCAAGGATAATGTGCAGAGAACTCTTATTTACTAAAGATATGTTAACAAAATATTTCATTAGATATTAAGAGGAGAGCAAGACTAACTATATAAATTTAAAAAGCATGTTAAAAACACATTGATAACAATCTATTTTTAATATTTTCTGTAGCCTCTATCCTAAATGGGCTAAATTAGGTCTACCTAATAATTAATTTGTATGACTTTTATTACTTTAGATCTCTCTACAGAGTACTTTAATTAACTTCATAACTTTAATGAATATTTAAATGTGTATCTATTCCTATTATACTTTAATTAGTAAAAATCTACTACATAATGGATTAGACCCCAATATCATAGGACTGCAGTTGTTCCTGGTTATATGATTCATAAAAACACTTATGGACTGTCTTCGATTCCAAATATCTCATGTCAATATGAAATAAACAGCAAATTCAGGTTCTCAGACTCACCCTAAGCATCATATACTATTTCTCCACATTCATAATTTGACAAAGACAGAATAAAAGTATGTGAATATCCTTAACATTGACTAAAGTTATTAGTAATATCAATAAATATAGGTCCTTAAAGAAAGTGTTTGTCTTCATGGATTCTCAACTTTATCCAGGTTATCTATTACCCTTGGAGTTGTACACAAAATTTTGTGACTATATACGAGATTCTGATTTAAAATTTTAGTATATAAAAGTATAGTGCAGCTATGTACTAATGCAGAGATTTTTGCACCAAAATATAAATTAGTGTATGTATCACTTAATTTCAATTCTTTGAAATAATGACTCTCCTTCACAGCTAGTGCACTTAATATATTTGCACAATGCATTTGCATCTAATAGTCATGAATATATTGCCTTTGTTGAAATCTGAAGAATCAATGTAGCAGATACCTGGCTGACACCTATCTGCCTCTATTTGCTCTCTGTTGTATGTTATTTCACCTGGAATCCTAAAATGATCACAGAGCCTAATTTACAGGAAGACCTTTCTCTGTCTTATTCTGGAAAAAAATATTTTTGGGCTTAAAAACACAACTGGGACTGTTCTGAATTATAAAAAAGTAAATGTTTGTTCAACGGGCGCACAGTAAGTTTTATGTTTAAAAGTGCATTATACCTAGAAGCAAATGTACTTATTACATGGGGACAAATGAGTGTGCAGAGGAAGTTACTGACTTTATTTCAAAGATCTTTAATTAACACAAAAATATAAATGAAAAGATAAAGCACAAAAAATCATTGTAGCTTTACAATGAATTTTACAGAGTATGTTTTAAAATAGACCTTATATTTAATGCATGACAGTAGTATTTACTTTATAAAATGCTTTTTATTTCTTTTATAATGAGAAATTCACTCTCCCTTTGTGCCACGAAAATGATTTATTTCAGCTGAACGTACGTGTAAAATTGAGAGTTTACAACATAGTAAAAGTCATCCCTCTACTAGTATTTTTCTGATGAAAGGAGTTTGTTGCTGATTTTTTTTGTACACATATGTTAAAATCTCTGTTTTTCTACATATGTATAAGCAACTTTAAAATAAGAGTATGCAGCACATGTAAAGAAGTGATACTGAAATGACAATATTAATGAGCTAAACTGTCATCCTCTGTGAACATAATTGTTAAAATTCAAGGTTATATATTTCTTTTAATTTATTATTAGTGGAGGAAAATAATAATATATTATCTTTCCTAGATTCATTATTAATGCTTTGTCTTACTCAATATAATTTATTGTGTCAGACATCTACAAGTGAGATTTCTAATGTAACTGTGTCAAGGAGTGATCACTATGTAGGGAACATGTGAGGAATGTCAAAACCAGCATGTGAGTCTCCAACTAACCAAGTTCCATTCTAGGAGAAATGTGTGTAAATTTCATTTATCCCTAAGCTGACAAACTGAATATTACAGTTAACTTATGCAAATTTGCAACTCAAATGTTCATAAGTCAGGGACTTCCTGTATTATTCTGTTGTTCCTTCTGTTGCTCTGTGCAGGTCAGATATCAGTTTCTACCACCAAAATGCCTTTAAATTATTTCATCTGTATATTTTCTTCACTGAGGACCTCAATCTCATAGCACAAGTCCTCAAAACAGTCTAACTCAGGCTTGACATTGAATTTTAGAAAGAAGTTTCTCTAAGAAGGAGACAGGTAACCTTAAAAGAATTTCAGCTACATGAAAATGAGTAATCCAAAGGTGCAAATATTTAAGAAGGTGTTAGGGAAAGATAAAAAAAACAAGAGTTTCTCTAGAATATAATAATTAAAATAGATTGTCTGTCTCTTTCTAATTAAAAAAATAATTAAAATAGTATTCACCTAGAATTCTTTCTTTTTTTGTTCAAATGAGAAAAAAATAAAAATGACAGAGAATTTCAAAACAGGATAAAAATAGAAATTAACAATGGTTAATATAGTATATATTGTTATCTTCAAAGCAGTTGCTGAGATTACAAGACATAGGAATGCAAAATTGATCAAACAATAGAAACACAAACTGTTCTTTTCAATGAACTAAAAGAAATTACTACTATAATTATTTTAGGTATCTTGTGTGTAAATATGTATATATATTCATAACTTTTTTTCTTTTCCCTTCTCTTTTTTCTCCGCCCTCACCCTTCCCAGTTGTTCTTTCTTTTTGAGCAGTTTCTTTCCCTTTCACAATATCTACTGTGGATTTTGGATCTTATTTACTCTTTCAGTTTCTTCCACTAGGGAGACAATATGATATTTACAGGAGAATCTGATTTACTTCACTTGTCAGAATGATCTCTTTGCATCCATTTATCTATGAAAACCTTGAATTTATTCTTCTATATAGTTCAGTAGTGTTCAACTATATAAAAATACCACCATTTTTATTCACTTCTTGGTTGATGGACATTTGGGTTGTTTCTAAGATTTAGCTATTACAAATTGTGCTGCTATAAACATGGGTTCACAGATATCACTGTGATGTGATGTTTTTAATTCTTCTGGGAAAATATCCAGAAGGGGAATAGCTGGGTCACATGGGATCTCTATTCCTAGGTTTTTGAAGACTTTCCACACTGATTTTCACAGTGGTTGTACCAGTGGAGGAAAATAATAATATATTATTATATATATTCTCTCGCTACCAGTGGAGAAGGGTTCCTTTTTTGTCACAGTCCCATCACATTTGTTATTAATTGATTTCTTAATGATAGCCATTCTTTCTGGAGTGAGATGGAATCTCAGTGTTGTTTTAATTTGCATTTATCGAATGACCAATGATGTTAAACGTTTTTTGATATATTTATTTGCCATTTGTAGTTCTTCATCTGAGAAATGTGTATTCATCACAAATGCCCATTTTTGTATTGAGGCTTTAAATGTAAGGGCCTGATTTTTTTCGATTCTTTATATAGAAGTCCTTTGTCTAAGGGACAGATGGCTAAAAATTTTTCCCATTCTACGGGGTTTCTTTTCACTCTGTTGATGATTTCTTTTGATGTGCAAAAACTTTTTAGTAAAATGAGATCTCAGTGGTTGATTCTTTGAAGTACTTTGTGTGCAGTTTGGTTCATGTTCATAAGCACTCTGCCTACTCCTTTGTCTTCAAGACTTCTAAGTACTCTGTCTTCCAGTACATTCAGTGTTTCTCTTTTAATAGTTATATGTTTGATCCATTTTTACTTTAGTTTAGTGCATAGTTGTAGGCATGAGTCTAGTTTAAGTCTTTGGCATGTGAAAAGCCAGTTTTTTCCAGCACCATTTATTAAAGAGGCTATCTTTCTTCCAGTGAACATGTTTGGCCCCATTATCAAAGATGAGGTGATTGAGTGTGTTTGTAGTTGTGATTGTATCTTCTGTTCAGTTCCATTGATCCTCGGGACTGTTTTCTGCCAGTACCATGCTGATTTTATTATAGCAGCATTATAGTATAATTTCATGTCTGGGATTGTGATGCCTCCTGCCTTGTCTTTGCTGCTCAGGTTAGTCATTGTTATTCTAGGTCCCTTAGGGTTTCATAATTTTTATATCTGCATGATTCAGCTTTGGTGACTCAAAATTCTGGGTATCTGACAATTTCTTCTGTATATTTTGTCCCATGACAGTAAAGATTTTTGAAATTGGTAACCAAAGAAGAGAACTACAGGCCAATCTCCCTAATAAACATAGAAGCAAAAATCCTCAATAAAATACTGACAAACAGAATGCAACAAGTCATCAAGAAAATTACACACCACAACCAAGTGAGATTCATCCCAGGTATGCAGGAATGGTTCAGCATATGCAAATCAATAAATGTAGTACACCATATCAATAGACCCAAAGATAAGAATCACATGATCATCTCACTAGATGCAGAAAAAGCTTTGGATAAATTCCAACACCCATTCATATAAGAACCTTATGGAATATTGGAATAGATGGCCTTTACCTCAATCTGATAAAAGCCATCTATGACAAACCAACAGCCAGTATCACATGAAATGGTCAAAAACTGAAAGCTTTCACTCTAAAATCAGAAACAAGACAAGGATGTCCACTATCACTGCTCCTATTCAATATAGTGCTGGAAACATTAGCCAGAGCAATTAGACAAGAGAAAGAAATAAAAGGAATAAGCATAGAAAAGGAAGATGTTAAATTATCACTATTTGCAGATGACATGATACTCTACATAGAAGGTCCCCACAACTCCATTGAAAGACTTCTAGATGTCATAACCAAATTCAGTAATGTGGCTGGATACAAAGTTAACACTAAGCAATCAATAGCATTCCTGTACACAAACAACAAACTCACTGAGAGACAGATAAAAGAAACTACACCCTTCACCATGGCATCCAAAAAAATGAAATACTTAGGAATCAATCTAACAAAGAAAGTAAAACATCTATTCAGTGAAAATTACAGTACTCTGAAAAAAGAAATTGAAGAAGATATCAGAAAATGAAAAGATGCTCCTTGTTCATGGATAGGAAGAACAAACATTGTGAAAATGGCTATTCTCCCAAAATTTTTATACAGATTTAATGCAATTGCAATCAAAATACCACTAGCATACCTCACAGATCTAGAGAAATCATTCCTAAAATTCGTCTGGAACCAGAAGAGGCCTAGAACAGCAAAGGTGATTCTGGGCAACAAAGGCAAGGCAGGAGGCATCACAATCCCTGACTTGAAGTTATAATACAAAGCTACTGTGATAAAATCAGCATGGTACTGGAATCAAAACAGACCTGATGATCAATGGAATAGATTAGAAGATACAACCACAACTACAAGCACACTCAACCACCTTATCTTTGACAGTGGGGCCAAACATGTTCACTGGAAGAAAGATAGCCTCTTTAATAAATGGTGCTGGAAAAACTGGTTTTCCATATGCTGCAAACTAAAACTAGACCCATGCCCATCATCATGCACTAAACTAAAGATCTTCTGAATTTCCACAGGATCTATAGTGATTTAATGCTCATCATTCCTTGTATGAATTCGAGTTTTCTTTCCTTTTCTTGATAAGATTGGCAAGGGTTTTAATAATTTTATTTATTCTTTCAAATAGCCAGTTCTTCAATTAATTAATTTTCTGTATTGTCTTCTTAGCTTTAATTGCATTAATTTTTCTCTGATGACTATCCTTATTTTTCTAGAAGCTTGAGGTGCAGAGTTAGGTTATTTATTTGTGCTCATTATATTTTCCTTATGAGAGAATGCACCGCTATAAATTTTCCTCTTAGGACTGCTTTCATTGTGTCCCACAGGTTCTGGTACATTGTATTTGATTTCCATTTGATTGTAGATATTGTTTATTTTCTTCTTTAATATCATTTGTGGCCCATTGGTTGTTCAGAAGGGTGTTATTTAATTTCCATACATTTATGGAGTTTTTGCTGTTTCTTTTTTCCATTTATTTCCAATTTCATTGCACTGTGGTCAGGTAATATGCATGGGATAATTTAAATTGTTTTGCAATTACTTAAACATGTTTCATGGTCTATTTTAGAGAATTTCCCATGTGCAGTTGAGAAGAATGTGTATTCTGATGTTGTTGTGTGGAACACTCTGTCAACATCTACTATTTCCATTTGTTCACAGGTTTGGTTTAATTCTGATATTTCTTTGCTGAGTTTTTGTCTAGTTGATCTAGCTCTTTGTGACAATGGGGTACTAGGGTCCCCTGTTATAATTGTGTTATTTGATTTTTCATGTCTATTTATGTTTGTCTTACACAATTAGATTATCCTGTGTTTAGTGCACATATACTCATGATTGTTAATTTTCTTCTTGAAGTTTTCCCCTAACAAGTATATAATGACATTCCTTATCTCCTTTGATCATTCTTGGTTTGAAGTTCACATTGTCTGCAAACAATATAGCCATCCCTGCTTTTTTCTGGGTTCCTGTTGCATGGAGTATTGTTTTCCATCCTTTCACTTTTAACATATGAATTTCTTTTTGAGTTAAATGTGTTTCTTGTATACAGCATATTATTGGATCTTTTTTTTTTCAATTGACTCTGTTTCTTTTGATTTCTGAATTGAGGCCATTTACATTGATGGTAATAATTAATATATATTGGCTTGTCTTTCATGTTATTTTTCTGCTGTTTATCTCCTGTTTTTCACCTCTGTTTAATTGCTTGCTATGCTTTATGGTTTCTTTCTGTTGTCATTCTTGGAATTGTGGTCATTTTTGTCTCTCTGTAGAGCATCTTTCAGTACCCTTTGTAGCATTGGTTTGGTGGTCATGAATTTCTTCAGTTGTTCTTTGTCATGGAAGTATCTTATTCCTCCATTAATTTTGAAAGATAGTTTTACAGGGTACATTAATCTAGGTTGGAAGTTGTTTTCTTTCGGGACTTGGAATACTTCACTCCATGCTCTTCTGGACTTAAGTGTGAGAAGTCTGCTATGAGAGTAATATTGCTTCTGATGATTATTAAATGAGTACAGAATAAATTGGGTTAAGGACCTCTAAATATCATCACCACACTGACTCCTATGCATGGAAGGTAAAGTATTTAACATGATTCTGATGTATGTTAAAACTGTAATATAAAGTTCAATGATTTTACATCTATTAAATTTCAAATTAGTTTTAATACAGAATAGAGTTATGTGGAAAAATGTATAAAAGTTAGTGAAAATGTTTTATAGCTCATATCAAGTAAAATGCAACATAAATAATCATCTAAACTACTAGAAAAAGTGCTATTTAAAATTCAATGTATACAGAAAAAAGCATTGGGAAACATACAAAAGATTTAAAATATATATATGAAATAGGTTCTCTAATGATAGTTATGAAAGAAAACATTACACTCAAAAAAGTAGGCATTTATTTTTTAAAACAGTGACAATTACTTTCACAGCAGTGTGAAATAGCATAAAAATTTCCAAGAGATGATATGTGCAGGAATAGCTTCTGATGAGAGGAAAGTGTGTACAAGTTTTTGTGTAGATGTGTGTGAAGAGGCATATTCAAAATTTGTCAGTGACTCAAGCATATATATTTAGAATGTTATTATTAACTATGGAAATATTTACTTGAGATATTTATTATGTAATACATTTTAAAATTTAGTTTAATTTTAATTACATTGTAAAACCTGTAGCAGTGTATTATATATTATAGGTTGAATTGTGTCTCCTGAAGTCTGTACCACAAATACTTAGTGCTATATCACAATGTGACTGTATTTAAAGAAAAGGACTTTAGGGAGATGATTGTGCAAAATGAAATCGCAGTTGGACCCTAATCAAACATGACCAGCATCACTACAAGAAGTGATTAGAGAGAGACATGCACAGTGGAAGATCCTGTGAAAGAAAACAACAGTCAACATGTGACAGGACCTTAACATGACACTAACCTCCTACCACTGTGGTGTTGAATGTCTAGCCTCTAGAACTATCAGAAAAGAAATTTTTCTTGTTTAAGCTTCTCAGTCTGTGACACTTTATAATGTTGACAAACAATGTAAAAATGTATTTCTGTTATGGACATTTTGTAGAACTGCATTTCACTTTAATAATTTAAAAATTACTATTCAAATTGGAATGTGTTGCAAGTTTAAAACACATATGGAACTACAAAACTTTCCTTGGAAACAAATAATTTAAAGTAGCTAAGGCTTGGTGATATAGTTCAGTGGTAGAGGGTTGTTAAGCACCCATTAGACCCAGGGTTCAAATCCCAACACTTTGAAGTAAGTAGATAAATAAATAAAATTTTGTAAAAACAGCACATATAAAAGTGTATCTTGATGTAGTAAAATTCTTTTACAATTTTTTTGGCCTGTTGGTCCAGTTTTTAGTCTGTATGTATGATAACTCTATAAGGTTTTAAAGATAAATGAATAAATTTGTTGGTACAAAATAAAAGGAAGATGAACAGAAGAGGAGATCTATATAATTGCAATGTGTTAAATACATGTGCCAATTCCCTACAATGAACATAACCATTATGCACTGCAAACATGTACCAACAAAAGTTAAAAAGAAAAATAAAAACAACTTCTGCAATGAGTACATGTAAAAATGAAACAATTCGTATTACATACTTTTTGTATTACATAATTGTATGTAATTTTTGTATTACATAATTTGTATTACATACTTTCCATTTTAAATAAAATATTATATTAAATTTAAGTTTCTTTTTATTTTTAACTTTTAAAAATCTTTTTAATGTGGCTATCTGAAAAATATAATATTACTTACCTTATTTACATTGTATTTACAGAAGAAAACCAAGTTGTAGGCATTATTTTCTTAAATAATCTCAGAAACTAGAAATGAAGGTTAGATAGAGAAGATGGATAGTTAAAATACATATTTTAGTGTTTGTGTGCATCTCAAAGTGAGTAATACCTCACCACTAATCTGACGTGTTTCCTTCACATATTCCTATTAACAAAGCAGTGCATTTCTCACTTTTTGCACAACTTTTCCTTACGTCAGATTGACATTTAATATTTGTACTTTCTGGTTTCATATTCAAAGGTGTATAGCAATAAAACTTTAAATATTATGTTTCTGATTTTTAATCAAGTGATTAAGTTTGAAATATTTTCTGTTCTTAGCTTATCATCAATTTTGAAGTGCAAGAGAATAAATTAATACATGACTAGAATTTCATGTAATTATTTGTGTAAAAATGATGCAATATATTTTATTTAAACATTTAGAACACCAGTTTATTAAATTTCTCTTATATGGTAAAACATGTTAAAAATGAACAAATTAGAGAAAATATAACTTTACTACTAAAATTAAGGTTTAGTAGGACATAACTATAATCAAGGAAAATGGTATCAATTTTAAAAAGAAATGTGAAATGCAAAAATAAAAGGGCAAGGAATTGTGTTCAAAAGTCAACCTTTGACATCAATACTTGTCTTCACCATTTATTGCTGCTTTCATAACTTCTGGATAAAATACAAAGATTCAAAATTTCCTAAAGGATCTTTATGTAGTTTAATTTATTTTAGTGAAGGAAATACAATATAAAAGTAAATTTTAAATATTATCCCTTCCATTAGCGATTAACTTTTTGTAGTTATTACTGATGAGGTGACACAGCTAAAGTATCCAGTGTCCTTGTAACCCTTATGACTTCTGTCCATTAACTAGAAAGGTGCACTTAACTCTTCTTTGTAAATCTCATATGCTGATCTGGTCTAGGTTCACTGAATATTTTACATTCCCAAACCTGATGTAATGGGTTCCCTGTTCAAAGATATAGCCTTTGGGTAATTTATACATCTTGAAAAGGTAGACATTATTTAGGTAATGCTATTATTCTTATGTTCCCACCATTGAATTTCATAGGAACGACACTTGTGTGTCTAAAGACTAAAAATTTCCAAATAAATATCTTACGTTTTACAAAATTTAACCATTAATGAATGTATTTAAGACCCAGAGAAATCCTCATGGTGGAGACTCTGACATGAAAACTCAGTTTGTTAAATAATTATTAGCTCAGAAACAGTTTCAGCTTCATTTTTTTTAACCATATGAAGTCAACCACGAGTTCTACCCGCTGTTATGATACTCATGATAGTGATGGGCTCCATGAATGTAATTATGACTCACAGTCTACTCAGCAAATGCATTGACCTTTCATATACCACGGTTCCTCATCTGTGATTCAACCAACTAGAAATCTGTAATTTTCAATAGAAAGTCATGTCTGTAATGAACACATGCACACATTTTCTTGCCATGATTCTTTAAACAGTATAGTATGACAGATATTTATTTAACATGTATATTATACTAAGTATTATAAGAAATCTAGAGATGATTTCAACTACAAATGTTCTCAGATTTAATATATGAGAATCCTTTGTAAATTATAAATATATAGCAAAATACATTTAATGTACTTTATCAAACATAGTAACAGCCTAGTTTACATTAACTTTAGTTCAAAATATTTACATTAGTCTGTTCTTCTGTAAAATTATCTAACATGATGCTATTTTATAAAGAATGTTAAGGGGCAAGACTGTGAAGCTCAGGAGTGGAGGGCTTACCGGGCACAGATGAGGCCCAGGGTTAACAGCTGTTCACAAATGAACAAGTTAGAGGAAAATCAAACTTTACTACTAACATGAAGGTTTCCTTGCACAGGAAGAAGAAACGCTATGTCATATAACTGGCTGCATAGTGTACTGAAAGTGAAAAACAGAGTATACTTACTTGTATGAGGAAACTTACACGAGTATACTTTTGCTACGTAATAAATTTAAAAACTTGTAAGAGCAACTGTTGTAAATCAGGGGCTATCTGTTTTGGGGAAGGTATGCATTTTTTTATATGCAAATGCTAAGCCATTTCATAAAAGAGACTTTAGCATTCAAGGACTTGAATATCCTAGGTATACTGGGACTAATCCCTGGTGGATGATGAGAACAATGAAAATACATTAAAAATAATGAGATTTGAGGGAGAATATTTTCACCGCAAAAAAATCTTCAGGGGTAGCTATGCTGGCACTGAATCTTGCTGACTCAGGTTTGGTTGTATAGAGCATTAATCTCATTTGCATTCTACATAAGTCTACAAAAAATCTTATAAATTACATCATCCTAATCATAATAAATTCTATTATCTTTGTCCTGTGCTTTTCCTGCTGCACAGGCATATTTTCAGTTGAGGTATAATGATAAAACTCATTGAATAATTGTGCAGTATCCAGTGGTGTATTTTGTGTAAGATGAAAAGTTTGATAATATTTGTACATTATGAATAATGCTCTATAAATATCTTGCCTTTTATTTGTTATAAAAATGTAAAATAAGTAAAGATTAAATTTGAAAATAAGGTGAGATCATCATGAAGTCTTAGTAAATAAAATCTATGGCGTTTGTGGCTGTCTGTCCTATAGGAATGTGTTAATATAAAAATCAAAATCTCTAGAAAAGCAAGTAAAAATATATAAAAAATTGTCATTTTTTTCTTATTTTCACTTTTGAAAAATTCTGTGTTATAGAAGAAGGCAAATTACATATCTTCTACTCACCTATACAGAGCAGAATTATTCACAAAATTAAGAATAACTTCGTTTTGCTGGTACATTGAACTATGATCAAGTTGCATTAAAGTTCATTATTGAAGCATACCATAAACTTAATAAAATTTAGCATCTATTTAACATTTCAATTTTACATATGCTAACTTTATCAAAGAAGAACCCATCTGTATTTGTGTTAATCATTTATTAAGTATAAAATGAATCTTATGCTGCTGACAACAGGAACACCTACAGGCTGGTTGTTTGAAGTTCAACGCTTTCCGGACTTTACTTCTAAGTTCCCATGTCCTTTAGGAAAATGAGTCATAATTACCCAAATGATGATACAATCTGTCAACTCTCCTTAAGGATTGATAAATCCTAATACAGAGGGTTTTAGGCATAAGATTAAAATACAGAAAAAGTGATTGTCTGATCTTGTGTGAAAAGTAAGTACAGACTTCTTTAATCTATCTGATTTCTGAAATAAGTAAAACGAAGCATATTTCAAGGCAGAAATAAATTAATTGGTTAAAGTAAGGGGGATTAGTTGTTAGTAGCTATACAAGGCCAAATGCTTAGGAATCTCAAAACAAACAAAGCCTAACATTTATTTCACTTACAGAAGTCCGTATAGTGAGGAGTTCTTTTGTTTTGCTTTGTTTTTTTAGTACCGGAAGTCAAAGTCACTTTGCGCTTTCCAGGTGTTTGTACTGCTGAGCTATATCGCTGGCAGAATCCATGTAGATTGCAAGGATATTCAGGAATTCTTTCCTTTCTTTTGTGGAGTTTGGATTTGGGAAGCCCCTGTGAATTTTGCAGGTATTAATGTTGAGGTGCAGCTTAAAATGGAATTTGTGTCTGGAAAGAATAAAGAATGATCAGGAATTAACCCCTAGTTGGAGTTTTCCTGCCCTGTTTGTTCATCCTGCTTTATTTGCTCTTCAGGTGCAAACTCTAGGAACTGACTACAGACTATGGTTCCTTACTGAAGCCCTGGACCCCTTCTCCCCTCCTCACCGCCCCCCCCCCATTTAACTCAGCACTCAATCTCTGCCAAATCAACAGTTGACAAAAGAAGTTGTCCTGTCTGGAGATGGCCCTAGCTCTGACTAATACACGCTGGTTCAGTTCTTGGGGTTTTGGTTTGTCTGCACCATATGTGACCAAATGCTACAATACATTCTCCAGTCGTGGAGAATGTAACTCCTCTTTTGAGCTTGGAGTTATTTTTCAAAATTTGTACACTTACATTCCAGGAAATTCTATCACCTGCTTAGAGTTGGAACTTGATGTCATCACTCTTGCTCATTTCAAGAATATTTACTTTTGCTCAGAATTTTCCACAAATAGTCAAACACTCAGGTCTCACTATTTCCAATTTTTCAGAACGTCACATTTATTTTAGTCTTATTTTCACATTTCTTTACTCATGTCAATGGGACTTTGAAAGAGTGAGGTAAACATATGGGCTCACGAATCCCCCATTGCTTTTAGGATACAATTCAAATACACAAGGAGGAATTACAAAGCTCTCCTTGCTGTGTCTGGCTTTCCTCTGGCTTGCCCTGCTCTCTATCTCCCCGGAATTCATTCCTTAGTCTGGCAAATGTAGCAGCCCTCACACACATTATTTCTATTCTGGCAGCTCTCCTTGCCAATGAACATATTAAACTTGTTCCTCACCAAATATCTAAAGCTTAACACCATGTTTAATGCAAAGAAACCATTCAAAACTTGTCTGTTGAATTAATGATCTTCAAGTAATATACTAAATAAACATTTATAGATTCAAAGAGAAAATCCAAAAAACAAAACAGCACAGCAGCATAGCTTCCTTACCATCTTGTCCTGCTCGTATGTATGCAGCCTATACTTTCAAGTCATATTTTTCATTTCAACCAAACCATAACTTACATGAAAACTGTAATACAAAATACTTTTGAAGTATAACTTTCAATGAGTAAAGTATATTTGTGAAATCACACATGAAAGTCAATCACCTTAACAACTATCCTTACATAGATTCATCCAGGGCTCTCTCTAAGGGAACTTAATCATTTAAAATAGTAGTAAAACTGTATAGTTAATATGATTCACCATTAATACGGCAGTCATATAAACAGAAGGCATACATTCTTTGGACACATATATTCACTGAATAATTTGTATTATGTTAATTCATGTTGCTGAAATTCTTTCTGATCTCACTTTGGTCATAATACTGGATTTTTCTCTATGTGATTTTTGCTCCTCCCAATCCAATTCCCCACATCAGCAATCTAAGGAAAGTCTATATTAACTGAAAATATATTTTAATAGTTATCAATTCTTAACATTGATACAATGAGTTATTGATAATTCAATTAATATACTTAGCTTGGATGAAAAATTTCTAGTTAAACTGAATATATATATATGACATACATATATCATATATATATCATATTGTATTATTTTTTCATAATCTCAATTGAAGCAATAGAAATTGTTGTGTTATGGCTTAGATCTAGATGTATCCCCAAAACCTCATACCCTCATAGGTGAGATATTTGGGAGTGACTGGGTGATGGATGTGTTACACTGGATTAGTTCAATGATTGGTTTAGCATGATTCAGTGTGTGTGTGTGTGTGTGATGGACTTACTGAAGGGGGAAGACCCACCCTGGGTATGGTGGCACCTAAACAATAGGTTTGTAGCCTGGTTGAAATAAAAATAGAATGAAGAAGAAAGGTGCTGCCTCCTACCTGTCATACCATGAGCTGCTTCTCCTCTACCATGTCACCCTGCCTTGGTGTCAGCTGACTATGCACTAACACCTCTACAAACTGCAAACTAAAAATAGAGCTTTCCCCCTTTAACTTGTGGATATCAGACATTTTGTCCGAGTAATGAGAAAGTACCTATGACATATCGTAAAATATAATTTGTTTATGTTTTAAAGGGCTTTTTTCTATGCTAAAAGAATATGGACTTTTTTTTATAAATGAATATGCTTATTGATGGAAACAAGAATATACTTGTTACAGAAATATGGTCCAAAACCTTTTTATTAAGCAGATAGCTTAGCACATAGGTAGCACATACAGTTACCTTTCGCTATTTACAGCAGATGGGTTAAAGGATCCTTCTCACCACAAATATCAAAATCTGAGAAAGTTCAAATTTTTTATGTAAAGTAGTATGGCCTTACATGTGGCCTACATAAATGACCCTGTTAACTTTGAATCATTTCTACACTTATCATAACACAATGTAAAATATTTGTAAATAGTGTTATAATGTATGGTTAAATTAATATAATGACAATAATGGCAAGACAAGTAGTTTAAGGATCAAATATATATATATATATATATTCAATATTTTTGGTCTGTAATTCATGAAATCTGTGGCTATATATTATATTTGTTAATTACAACCCCTGTGCAAAGTTCCATTATATAATTTTCTTCCAACCAAATAAAATTCTAGTAAATTATTTGTTCTAACAAAGTGAAATAAATACATTGCAGTTTACTCAGAAAACTCAGATAGTTTTTAATGTATATAATATATATTATAAATATCATATATTATATGTTATTTGTATTTATTTCATTTACATTTCTAAGTTTTCTTCCTTTATTCATTCATTTAGTCATCACAGTGATCCTGTAAGTTAGGCATTATTTATATCCATGTTATTTTTACTCCCACTTGACTGATGATAAAACAGATAATATGGCTGAATAGTTCAATATTTAGATTTAAACCCAGATAATATAATTTCCAGAGCCCTATTTTTTTTGACTTTTCAATTATA